>JABCJY010000313.1:0-29343 GCA_013184415.1 Fusarium concolor | reverse complement strand
ATATAAACCAGGCTTGGAACGTTGCTTATGGTGATTTCATCGTTTCCAGATATCGCAATCACAATGCAATGGTAATGGAAGGTAAAGGTAAAAGGGGAGAGAGGCTCAACAGGCAAGTGCCCAATAAATAGGTAGGGTAAGCAAATCTGCCTGACCTGGTGTCTCTCTCGCCGCCGGCGCTTCGTTTAACAATAGTTCCAACCCTATCTATCATGAGCCTGACCTGCCACCCCTACGCAACTATGAGGCACCTCACCTTGAATGGTTACCCAATCTTATCATGGGCCCGCCCGCCGCAATCCGTTCCCCGCGCTGAGTAATGGAAATAACCTGCAGCCCAGTCGCTAGTTTAAGCCGCGGAGTTACGCATACTGCAACTGTAACGTTAGGTCAAAAGTGGAATGATAGGATATTTTTTACACGGTGACAACTCGGCCTGCTCCATCATATTAGTTACTTAGAGAGTTGATATGGTCAGATGGGTTCTCGTCCGACGTATTATTAGCTGATAATCCTATTTATTCGAGAGGAATTCCTGGCATCTTCTGAATATTTGGGCAAGTCTGGAGCTTATTTGTTGGCATGGTATCCATCATGGAACCTTCATATTGAACCCCTAGTTTGATCAACAGCTGACCTATCAATGAACAAGAATGTCCTCATGATGTATCAGATCATTTATTTCTCCACGCTCTGTTTAACCAGGGAGGATCCTGCGTATGATATGAGCACTGGATTCGTTAGCTGCGTATAAATAAATATAATGTTGCAGCAGATATAACAAGGATACGTATTTATTAGCCAATAAGTGTTTGAAATGTTCGACAGAAACGACGGTTGCCTTTATCTGTGATCAAATCTTTCTAAAGAGAAATGACCAAACTGTAATAGTCTCCTTGCAAATGATGTCTATGTGGTATGTCCTGATACATTATGATAATGAAAAACATGGGAGAAGGAGAGTCAGGAAAAAGATAACAGGGATACTATTGAGAAGCATCAGCTTTATAATTGGAATGCCAAAAAAAAAAAAAAATCGTAACTGTATAAGAGGCCTAAGGCATGACGCAGGAGTTGAAAGTATTTGTCCGCGTACTCTAACTAAGGCTTTGAAGTGAGGAATCATCGACAACTCACGGCGCTAGGCCGTAAGGGGAAGAATCAAAACATACCTAGAAAGCATAGTATCTAACCCACCCCATCTTTGAATACTTCCTCACTGCATTATCAAGGTGAACAACTGGGCTCTCAACCCGATCTAAAGGACTATAAATTACCATATTTAAACATATCGAAACTAGAAACATCTCACCCTCTAGGTCTGTCACCTGATTCTGCCCCTTCTTTTTGCAGCAAACAAACCAGCAACCCCGCCCCCGCGATTACAAGACTTCTTTCTTCTCACCTCCCATCTGAGAGAGACCTTTAGGTGGCAGTGGCAGTTGGTAGCGGGAGAGCAGCCGTGATGAATCCCTCACGTGTTTTCAAAGGTAGGGACCTACCTGAACCCTTACTGATCCTAGAACATCTCGTCCAGTTTTCTCTTGTTTTTGGACAACATCCGAGACATCAACGCTGACAAGCCCTCACAGCATCGCCTCATTGTGTCGCCAGCCCCAATGGAAAATATATTGCTACCCTATCAACACAGAGTATCACAGTGCGCTTGACTCTCTCACTTTCGATCGCGCATGTGGTCAAGTTACCGCCAGATCTCGCAACCCCTGTGGCCACGTTGGCATGGGCACCCTCATCGTCTCGTATCCTTGTTGCAAGTGCCGACCAGATTCATGTCTTCTCAATAATTGACTCGTCATTTCATGCCACGATCAAGAACCCTGCACTTGGCGGTGGAAAGCAGACCCTCGTGCAGTTTGGCGCACACAATGACGAGGTTTTTGCTTGTGCGGCATTTGGCCTCAAGTTTTCCATTTTTGACCTGTCGACTTCTAAAGCAATCGAGATAAGCAACCCCAAATTTTACCTCCCCTCTTCTGCCCCCAGGGGCTACTCTGTACGACCTCAGACTTCACATCTCGCCATTTTGACACGGACAAGTGGTCGAGATGCTATTAGTATTCACCATCCGACAACGAGACAAGTTCTCCGATCTTGGTACCCAGAAACAGTGGACGCCCATGGCTTAACATGGACTCCTGACGGCCAATGGCTCTTGCTGTGGGAGGCCCCGGCACATGGACACAAGCTCTTGCTATACACGCCTGATGGCCAACTTTTTCGCTCTATTGGGGCGCCCAGCATCACCGGAGGCGAGGACGCCGAGCTGGAGACGGGGATTAAGTATTGCAGTCTCAGCCCTGACGCGTCATTATGTGCCATGGGCGATGGCAGCAGAACAGTCGGCGCTCTCAACACGCAAACATGGAGAGATGGATTGAAGCTTACCCATCCCGCCACAGTTGTCCCCAAGGATACACTTCAGGTAAGGCCATTAATCTGCAACTTTGCTTCTATTCTCACAATATGTGTTAGGTCTGGCAGGAACAGCTAAACGATTCATCTCATGGAGGCCCCTCCCACACATTTCTTCGTGCGAACCAGATGGTTGCGCCTCCCAACCGATTAATCGATGGCAAGACCCCCAGCGATGTGAGAATGGGATGCTCCTCGCTGGCATTTGATGCATCTTCGACTCTGTTAGTCACTAGGCTTGACGATACCCCTACGACTCTGTGGATCTGGGATGTCACTGCAGCTGAGCTTCGGGCGGTGCTTATGTTTCATTCGGCTGTGGACTTTCAATGGCACCCGACTGCCCGTGAGATTCTCTTAGTGACGTGCCAGGATGAAAAATATCGCGGTGTGTCTTTCGTCTGGGACCCATTATCTGAAGGACCAAAGCCAATTTCTTTGGGGGCTCATTTGCCAAACGGAAAAATTTTGGGCAAAACTCGAGCTACCTGGATAAAGGGAGAACCCGAGTTCCCGGTGTTGCTACTCTCTGACGCACAAAATGGCGTCTTGATATCGTGCTCAGATGGGGCACAGTGCCCGACACCATGGCGTGAGGGGGCGGTTGGTGACAGGACCTTGGGTTCGGTCCAGGATATTGGAGATACTGTTGACATATCTGCTTTGATGCCAGACGACACTTCCACATTGGACGATACCTTCTCCTTCAAACACGTGTGAGAACCATGGCGCTAGAGAATGCTTCAATATGGGCACAGGCGAAATCACCACCTTGGGAAAATGTTACGGCTTGGCATGTGGAAGGTGACCAAGGTCACAAGGACGAGGCTGGTACTCTACGAGAGACGACACCTTTCAGTCAAGCTCTTCTGGTGGCTAGGGGCAATGTTACACAAATGGCGGTTACATCTGATGTCAAAGGCATGGCTGCAGAGGCTGGCGTAAAAGGCGTTTAGTTTCCTCTTCTCTCGCTTCAAGGACTGCCTGAAAATTGAGCTTCCAATCAGCAACCAAACCATGTTTTGCTGGCGCCACAATAGCGACAGGATTGGGCTGCGACAAAAGACATCGAGCTGTCACTACTACCTTCACCATGACAAGAGAGCAAGTTGGTATCTGCCGCATATTCGATCTCTGTCTCGATTCTCGATGGATCTGTCATGGCCAACGCCTAACTGATATTTCATCAGAATGTGGAGCACTGATCGCAATAGGATATGTCATTATGTGAAGCGGGACTCAACCCGGTCCTCTCTGCATGCCGGCCAGGGAAAGACATGCCTAGACACTTAGGGCTTGTGGCTTGGACCGATCTTCTTCCTCCTGGGATCTGAGCATGAAGCTGAGCTGAGGAGGAACACTCGCACAGACTGCACCTTCCAAGTGAAAATTCCCTATGTAGCGTCTAACCAAAAAAAAAAAAAAGATCCCTGTTGAATCTCCTACTCTATGGTTTCTGACAATTTCCAGCTAGCTAAATCCCCACAACTCAAGGCTGAGAGTTAGGGTGATGTTGAAACGCTGACAAGGATCTCGGTTACACTGCACCGTTGATCATCCAGGAGGAGGCGAGCTTGCCAGATCCGGACGTGGTAGTCTCGGCGCTTCCTGGCCTTGCTGAGACGATATCTGCTTGTGCAGAACGCCCGCTCTTTCAAAATGCACCCTTCGCGGACCCCGGGGGCCCCAGATGAAAGCCCAAAGACTGGGGTCAAATGCAAGCAAATCCACAGCTGGTAAAGAACGATTCAAAAGCAACGTTTAGAAGATAGGCGTGTTGTCTCTTTTACTTCTATCTTGCCGCTCTCATCTCAGCTGCCAAGAGAGGCCAGATATAAAGCTCACATACAGCCTTAACATGGCATTGATTCACAATATGCTCGAACCTGATTCTCCAAGCTTCAAAGGGTTTCCAGAGCTCCGGAGAGTAACGAGTCAGTGACGAGGTACCAACGTTGAATATAAGTTCAAAGCTGTCACCTTTTGAATGTGTACCGTCGCTTGTTCTTGTACCATCACCTTCGTCACACAGCTTTTGGCTTTTTCGAACTTTTGTAACATTGCACAATTTCCCTCTCGGAATTTGATAGATCTCGACTTTGTGCTGATTTCTATCACCCATGTCCACCGAAGCCACTGTCCAAGCGGACGTTGGTCCGGGCGATGAGACTGGTATATACTACATCACTATTTGCAATGTGAGTCCTTCAAGTTTCCACCCCTTGTATCATCATGAGGACGATCTGACTGTTATTCCAGCTACCGTTTGGAACCTCATGGCAGGAGCTGAAAGATTGGACACGTCCTGCATGCTCCGTGGATCATGTTGAGGTCTTTCAGAATAGCACATCGGGATGGGTTCGAGTCAGAGGCAGAAAGAATTTTGAGAGGGCATGGGGCAAGTAGAAGTCAACACGACAAGCAGATTACGATGTTAACATAACAGTAGGTCGTCTCAACGGTGGTGTTTTCAAAGGACGTTCGATCATCGCGTCTGACAAGAATCGTCGTCATTCTATCAAGATCAAAGAACTTGCCACACCACCACAAGGGGCCCCCTCACAGACTTCAAGATATCAGCCTACGCCCCCGAGCCAGTATGTTCTGCCAGGCCCAGTAGCCATGTCTCCTCGATACTCTGCAGCCCTTGGACAGGTAAGATAGTTTGCCTGAAGTCTCAAGCCAATGACGTGAACCTAACGACGCTTTTTGGGTTCCAGGACTATCTGGCTGGTTACCCCCAAGCCAGCGGCTCGAGATACAACAACCAGTGTATCCTATCCCCGGGCTATACCCACCAGCTACCAGTCACAGTAGCAACAACCACTCCGATAACATACACGACTGCAAGTCCAAGCGGTTACTATAACTACGACGAGAGCACTGCTCAAACCCCCGCCGTGAAACTCGGTGCGGTCTCGTACTCTCCCCAATACCAGCATGATGGAACTCAACTTGCTCTCCCCCATCGTGGCCACGATGCGCTTCCAGGATATTACCCGGGCTATAGTTTCTCGAGTGGTGAGCCATCCTATAGGTTGGAATACGTCGAGATGGAGCCACGCAAGTTGTGTGTGTCGCCATTCCCGCAACAAGCGCAAGCCGATGAAGTCAAGTCTTGGGTTCGGCGCAAAGTGGACAAGGATAAGATCGAATCTATCGAGATCCCTAGGAACAACAACAGCATGTACCTCATGGGCTACGTTTTAGTTGCTTTCGACAGCGTTTCGTCGGCGAATACGGCGATAGAGCAGTTCAACAAAGCACGCTTTCAAGGTCGAAGAGTAATAGCGCGACCCACTCGGGAGGGTGCGGTGGTGGAAGCGCCCAGAGAGCCCAGCGTTTCGCCTGAAGCGTCTAACTGGACCGAGTCCAAGTCAAGCGAGACAAATATACCAACTGGACCTGCTCGCAGTAGGGACGACAATCGTCGTAGGAGCGAGAAGCCCCAACGACCGAAGAATAAGGAGACTAGGTCAAGAGGTTCTGGCAAGACGAAGTTGACAGAAAAGAAGTCATCGTCTTCAAGTAAGAAGACCTCGGGCTCGCAAACAGACAAGAAGCCATCGCTGAAAAAATCATCAACTGATAAAGAGGCCAGCGTCCAAGATGGAAGACCAGTCATTGTCGACGGAACATCTCACCGCAACGACAAGCATTGATAGTTGGGACTCTGCTTCCGAGCGTCTCTGATAGAGCACAAATGATATGAGCTTCCAGATCTGTGGCTGTGACTATAAATCTCACACTTTATAATTTTGGGAATGCCCAGAAGTGTACAGGAATCAGTTTGGAAGTGACGCCAGAGCTGGAAAATCTGCCCAAACTTGTCTTACATTGGGGATCTGGTATGCCCAACAACACGAAGCATCACCATGAATATTCTTGCTTTTGATACTGGTTGGGGCAAGGAGGACATGGCATAGACTGCCCGTCATCTTGTACTAAAGCCTGACCCAAAGTGAAGCCAAGATATGGGTGAACTCTGGGACCCTTTGTGTTTTGTTACCAACGTCATCATAAGTCATTTATATGTGACACCGATTCGGTAGGCCCAAACCCTTCATTCCTGCGTGATCCGTATATCTCCAATGATTAGACACTGCTGGGCTTGATTGCGTGGAGAAGGAAGAATAAGGAAAAGGAAAAGGCCCTCACATCTGCAGCATGACCAGCAGTCTTCTGCAGCCGCAGTGACACACGAACAAACCAACAACCAACAGCAGCATTCTTCAGAGCTCCACCTGCACATCTCCCACATTCGATTTGGGCTTTTTTTTTTTTTTTTTTGGCGAGACAAGGAGTGAAAAAAAAAAAAAAAAAAATTGAATCAAACCACCCCCTTATTGGCGGTCCACCTCAGCCGTTGGCTGCAGGACTCGCGATAGGGTTTCCCGTTTTGCTCGTCCAGGTAACTTAGCATAGGTCCTAGTTAATATCGTTCAACGCGGCTATGCAACTCCTGACCCCTTACGGTGCACACTCACACTGGAGAAGTTGCTGAGCACAGCCCCCGAGTATTCGCGGTGTTATTTCCTCGCAGGCTAGCTGTAGGTAGTTAAGCCACGACGCTAGGACAGGTATCAAATATTCCGTAGGGCTAGTTATGGACCAACTAACTAGCACCAAGTTTTTAGTTGTTACTAGCAGGGGAGGGTGGTCTGGCTGGGAACAGATAGCTGAGGAGACGTTTGCATGCCAGATAATCGAGATAACGAGTGCTCGCCTCAGTGGGAGATTGACGAGAAAGGGTTGCATTGTTGGTTAGAATGTCATATGATCATGTAATTTGACCCATTCTCTCTGCATCTATAAACTCGTCATCAACCCCTCTCTATTAACCACTTTTCCTGTCCTCACGTTACACAAAGTGAACATGCTAATTAGCAGCCCCAAGACTTGGACTTGCATAATACTGTTGCATGCAGCCGATATCGACATCCACAGTGTTTGAGATGTAAGCACCAAGTCTGCCCAACAACCTATTGAGTTAGACCAAAAGTCGGAGGTACCCCCTTAGTGACCTAAGGTTGTACTTTAAATATGTCCAATATATTGCCGGTATCCTATATGTATGACTGGCGCCACGCCATGCATGTTGGTCCCAGATATTTGTGCGAATAGATTGCAGCGATCCTTGTGTAACATGACAAGTAACTCCACATGCTATCTATCGTGGAGACGCCGGCCGTTGGGCCATCTGGATTATGTCGAATCGAATCGAATTATTTTGTCTCAACTGTAGCTGTAGGTCGATGTCTTTATGTATGCATGCATGTATGTACTGCCCGCTGTCACCCCCCGTCACTCTCTGCCAAGTGGTGCTTGTGTCACACGCCTTTGACAATCTCAACTCTCAATGCAGATGTGCGTTTCGCTGTGCAGCCTTTGTCATGTTTTCTTTTCTTTTGGAACGGATATGCACATCAGACTGGAGGATGAACAAAGATTTAAGCTTGTCAAGAAGGAGATGGCATGCTGCATCAGCTTCTGAATTGCACTTTGCTCACAACGTGTCGACCTCAGCGCCCCCTGATAGGTCTAACACGCGAACACTATTAGCTCAACCTCCAAAGTCCATCTTTAATGCAATACTTGGTTGCCCAGACTCTCCTGTAGCCGCCTTGCTCACCGGGCCTGTGTTTTGCCGGCCAAAGCGAATCACCTCCTCGAGGAATCCCTTCTGGCCGTCACTCATACCGCCGACTACTGCTCTAAACGTCTCCTGGTCTATCGCCGCAAGCTCAAGTAATCGTGCACTCGTCTCCTGGTACACCTCTTCTCCCTCAGCTGTCGCTCGGACCATCAGTGTTGGTACCACTACTGAAATGGCTGCCAGACGTCGACTCTTTTCGACTATGCCCGCATATTGGCAGAGTGTGTGGGCAACCAAGGACCTAGCGTTCTCGGGATCTTCAGGATCTGTATCAGTCACGAAGACTACCAGTTTGGGAAACAGGTAACGAGCAATGCTGAGGTCAGCACTGGTTGAAGATGGCTGTAGCAGCAGTGACCTAATGCAGTTGGCCGCAATCTTGGCAGTCTAATGGAGCCTATTGTTAGCACTTTGTTCTGTGTTCCTAGAGTCGAGGTCAGAGTGAGGGGCGTTCATACCATTCGATCAGTGAGACAGTCCATCAGCTCGTCAAGGTAGCGTGCCACGAGAGCCTCGGAAGCTGGCAGATGATTCTGGCCTCCAGTAAAGAGTATTGTCGTAGCCAGCAAGCAGTTCTTCACACATGTAAGGGATTGAGGAGCCTCACGCTTCTGTGCATTAAGGTATATCGAGAGGAACCGGCGTAGGCATCCCTGCAACTGGACATCTGTGGACGATGGCTCACCATTGCTGTGACTCCTTCTTGATCTAGACATGCTGCCAACAAAACGCTTCAATGTTGGCAGTGACTGCGGGACTATCAACTCCTGACAGTCAGGAGTTGATAAAATTGTCGCAAAGATGTGTATGATGCATGCATGAAGATCAGTCTTGATGATAGCTGGGAAGACCTCGGCAGCATCCACAAGCGCATTCAGAGACGACCGTATTAGAAGGATAGCTTCCTCGGTCATTTGGTGCCTGGCTGGTTGGTTTCCTTCAGAGAGGTTCGGGAGAAGCCCTGTAAGAACCAGAACGATGATGCGTGTAAGCTCGAAGAGTTGGTCGATGTCGTCAGACAGATCGCCCTCTTCAGTGGCGTGCCGCCTTGCAGACGGGTGTGCAATGCAGAGGATGCTTGCGATCTCCACGATCACGCCCTGAACATCTAAGCTCTCAGTGAGCACTAGTCGATCCAGCAGGTCCATGATTTCGGAAAACACATCCGGCCTGTAAATGGCATGGCCAGACACACTTGGGTGCAGGATCTTCTTGAGTGCTTTGAGAATGGCGAGGGTCTGTTCGTGTGTAGCCAAAGAGTCACTCTGCCCAGAGCGAGTAGCAAGTGCTTCAAAAGCAAGTCCGAACAGGACGAAGAAGAATGCCACAGGCTCGTCTCGATAATTGATATCGGAATTTTTGCTCTTGCCACTGGCCGAAGGACCATCAGACTCCTTTCCGTCCAGAGCATCAAACACAAACTCGCTATCCTGTTCAATCAAGCTAGCAATTGCATCTACCAGCTTCAACCAAGCATCCTGATAGAAGCGCAACAGTGTCTCGCGGTTCAGAGCGGCATAGATAGTATCGAGACTTCCGGACAGTGAAGGGGGTCCCAGAGTCATGGAGATATCAGGCTCGAATCGGAGACGCGCGAACTCACGCAGGGACTCCAGCCACAAGGGGGTCAAGGTACCTATATGAGGCCTGAGCACATCCAAGAGATATTGCTGCTCTGAGCTGGCAACCTGCAGCTCCGCCCAAGCAGAGAACACGGATATCTTTACCATGACCTGTGCATTCGAGCTTAAGCTTTTGAGATCACCAATCGCAGCGTTCTCGCTATCCTTGGAAAAGTTCTCGAGAGCACTAACAAGAGTTTTGAGAATCCTGCCCATACGATCCACATCGGTGACGATACCGATCGAGATAAAGCTAGCGCAGACATTGACGGCTTCTGAAGCGAGCTCGGGCGATGAATCGGCAGCAAATGCTGGGGTCAGGGCTGAGCTGATTTGAGCCTGATATTGCTCTAGCAACATTGCCTCCTCAAAGTCCGGATCGGGAGTTTTGCCAAACATCTTCAACACATCTCCAATGATCTTCAGACCCCAGATTCGGAGTTCCAAGACACTAGAAGTTGATGCAGAAAACGCCATGCGAACAACATCTGCAACCTTACCTTGAAGATCGCTCTGGGCCTTGGACTCCCCATTGGTGGTAACGTCCTTGGCAATGATCAAGAACATCTCATCGATGCAGCTAAGAGCAAAGGTTGTTACTTGCCATCGTAGAGGCTCAACCTCAGAAGTGGCTTTGGTCTCCTTCTCGTCCTTAGCAGCACCAGCCGCAGCAGCGAAACCAGCAACCTCCTCATCTTGCAAGTCAGGCAGCCCACTGCCTTTGGACCCGGATTGCGTTTCTTCCGTCCTGGGTCGCGCTCTTGTCATTCTGAGCACCGCCTGGAACCGCTGAAGCCAAGCGTTCGTCTCAGTGAGGCATGTATGATGCATCCAATTGCGGATAATGTTGCGAATTCCATCATGAGACGGGACCGTGTCGAGGACGAGCCAAAGTTGTTCTTCAAATCCAGTTTCTGCTTCTCTGAGGACATCTTGGGGGTTTCGCTTCATCATGTTGTGTATTCCATCTACCGATACATCCCGTAAAGTAGTGGATTCAGACATGAGGTATTTTTGAAGTAGTTTGACATAATCAGCGAAGTGCATATGTCCAGGGGCGTAAAGGGATAAATGCTCAAGACAGCCCAGTGCTGCCCGCTGCACCGACAAGTCGTCTTCCTCACGGAACCGGTTCACTAGGGTGAATATGAGCTCCCTTGATTTTGTGGCATCCTGTAGATCAGGGCCCAGTACGTTGATGAGCGAGTCAACGCACCTAGCGATAGCGGATGTTGTAGAAAGCTCCAGCTCCAGATTCATGGTAATGGCAGATGAAATCTCGGCATGGTGAGTCTCGGAAACGTAGAGCTGAACCAGCATACCCAGAGTGCTGGGTACGTAGCCAGCGAAACTGAGGCCCGAAGCGTCTGACGCAAGTGAAAGCGCTTCAAGTGCCCAGAAGTGGACCACAGGGTGAGGATCGTTGCAGAGGGACATTAAAATACCAAGGATAGTCTTGAGATGGTATCCAGCCGCCATACCACCCACCTGTGTTTGGATTGAACCAAGTGCCATGGCACAGCCCGCTCTCGCACTAGGTTCGCGGTTGCCAACAATGGTATCAACCAGGTATTTGATCTCGTTATTCGTAAAACCATTTCCATACACATTGCAAAGACGAGCAGTAGCGGCATAACCCAGACTTCTGACATGCTCGTCTGGGTCAAGGACAAAGTCGCGAACGATATCTTGTAGTAGTGCTTCCACTGCCTGGTTTGAGACGTCACCAGAAGGCGATTTTGTTTCTTTCACAGCTACCCTCATTGTGGCAAGAATAGCTGCAGCAAGGTTGACATTAATGGCGGCCTTGCGACCAGGATCCCTGATAAGTGTACCGGCAGATGCAAATGTCCGTATCTGTTCCAGAATGCTCTCCTGAACCTTGCCGGGTGTGAGTGGGAAGGCGAATGCAAATAACTGAATCGCGGCATTGATGACCTCCGTGGCAGGTGGATCGGGAGTTGAAGGGGAGCCCGCACTGCCAATATACAAGACAGAAGCGTCATGTTCCAAGCTGCCACAAATTGGCGAGCGGAGGAGACTGTTTATCATATCTTCCGGACTGTCAAGTTCATCTTTGTTATCATCAGAATTGTCCTGCTGCCCAGGGAGTTTTCTGACACGAGGCCCAGCAACAAGGCCTGTAATACCAAAGCCAGAGTTATCACCCACTTCCCAGACGGACTCAAACGTAGCAGCTGCATTCGCGATTGAGGCGCTCAGCGAATTTGGTGCGTAGTTTTCTGGGTCGGCGAAGAGCGAAATTGCGAGCGTCAGTAAATTAGACTGCAGCAGAGCCTCGCTTCCACCAGCCGGGCTGAGGTTGACGAGCTTGACATAACATTGCAAGACTCTACGCTGAACCATCATCTCGAGATCCTGGAGCTGTAAAGCCGGGGCCAGTCTCTGGTTGACGTCGTCAGAGGTTTTCTTGGATGGCAGGGTTCTCAAGAAGGCTGTTGTATTCTGAAGCATAGCTGCGATTCTCTTTGACACATCTACAGTCAAAAGACGGCTATTGAACTCGAGGAAGGCCAAAATTGAACCCATGGCGCATTCTCGAACATGTGTCAAAAATGACACCTCGAGGAAACTTCGGGCTGATGTGTTGTCCTTGGCAAGGGGTTTCGGAAGCGCATTTTTCCAAAGCAAAAGAAGTTGTGAGAGGTGAATTTTGACAAAGTTCGGCCCCAGAGACATTAAGCCTCCAATGAGAACCCACGCAACCTGGATCTGGGTGCTTGCGACTCGAAGTTGCGCTTGACTGCTTGATTTCAACATGTTGGTCGCAATGGTCAAAACGCGGCTGTTGATTTCGACGGATCCATAGAGAGGACGAGCAGGGCTTGCGCTCAAAGTAGCAGCTAGGCCGTGAGCAAATCCGATGCACCTCCGAGGCGAGTTGCGTCCAGATCCGAGTAGAGACAGCTCCCGGTTCAGACTGTTCATGCAGACCGAAAGACAAGGGAGAAGCTGCTGAGGGCAAGCGAGAACCAACGTCTTCATGCAGTGTGATGCAAAAACCTGAACAGTATAACTGGAATGTTGCAAAACTTGCAAGAGGCCATCCCTACATGACTCTGCGAAGCTATTTGCCGCAGATCCCAAAGACTGGATAAGTGTAGAGACAGCGCTCAGCGTTGCGATCAGAGTATGCTTAGAAGGCTCCGGCCTTTCAGCTAACGCTTGTGGGTAATTTTTGAGGATGTTGTTAATAAGGGATTTGGCGGCAGATATTTGGCCCGACTCTCCTAGAATTTTACGCCCAATAACATCTTGAACAACAACATCAATGATTTTCCTGGAAATCAGAAGTCGATATCGATTGTTGACGATTGTAGGGTGCCCCAGAACGTCTATTGCGAGGCTCTCGACAATTTTGAGATAGTTCGTTTCAACAAGTTTCTCTCCTAGTCGTCGAAAAAGCTTGCCATAGCATACGCCAAGGGCTGCTCGGGTTCTGTTGGAGGCTGTCGATTTGACATATTGTGTAGCCAGATTCTTCAAGATATCTGTCAGGGACAAAGCTAGCACTTGACTGCGCTTGCCTGATGGGGCCGGACTCGCGGATCTAGAAGGAATCTCGAGCTCATCGTCGGCGATGTTAGGAATTGTAGACTGGCGTTTAAGCGCCTTTTTGGTCTTTTTGCCCTTGGGCGACGCAACCTCTGGAGGTCCACTCTCTGAATGGCCCTGAAACAAGGCTTCGGCAAAACACTCTGCAGCAGCCTGTCGTACCTGAACTGAAGGAGAGTCAAATACTTTGGATATCGCTGTCTCGAGCTTGTCTAGATCGCTCGAATAGAGGAAATATGGCGTATGCTTGAACAATACTTTGAGGGTCCGGCAAGCAGAAGCAACAACGAGGTATCCTTTGTCAGAGGAGGCATGGCTTCGCCCTTGTTTCCAGACATCGCGTGCGATCACTTCATCCATGCTACCTTCGACCATGCCGACGATCTTCCCAAGTGCTGTGAGACATGCTGCACGGATTCCGGCATTGTTGGAAGAGGCTTTGAGCAGCTTGAGCAATGTCGTGCAAGCTAGTGGGTGCAGTCCAATGGCACTATCGCCCGCAGAAGCGAACACATCGCCCAAACAGACAACAGCAGCATGCTTGGTCCGTATTTCGGCGTCCGTTTTCGACTTCCCACTCGATACAATTACAATTAAATCGTTAATTGTTTCGAACAAAAGCTTTCTGTCCCCGATTCCAAAGATATGCGCCAAGCATTTCCCCAAGTTATTCCGTATTACTCGAGAAGGTTGTGGTGACGAGAGGTTGATGATCTGAAAGATTTCCTTCTTGAGATAGAACTGCTGCGCTGTACAGTCATCCGCTACCAAGTCGAGAACATGCTTGGTCAAGCCCGAAACAAAGGTGAGAAGAAACAGATCCTGCTGTTCGGCGGGGAGGGATTGAAGCTTGGGAAGATCGAGCTCCGGATTCGCAGTCGCGGTATTGGTGTCGGTGTCGGTGTTGGGGGGAGCTTGCGCTTCGCTGTTCCGTGCTGGAGCTTCGGGCTCCTGAGTTGACGACATTGCGCACGAAAATCGACGCCGTCAGCAATATTCGAGTTTCGAAGGAGATGTATTTATATGATGGTATTATAAAATTTGTTGTTTCTTGTTATGTTTTATGGCAAGACTGGTAAGGTAAGGTAGGGTAGTGGGAACCTCAAAGTTCCCCCCATGCCACACATGCCACTTCCATTCCAGGGGCATGGCAGGGACCTGTAAGTCAAGGTGGGGGCTTTTTTAGTGTCCGGAGTTTGGCCGACTCATCCCAGAAGAGCTTCACTCTCGAAGTCTCGGACTCGACGCTGTGACAGGTTAGGACATCTGAATATCTCTGCATTGAGGGGTTTTCGAGGCAAATTATCTACCTACAACTCACTGTTCTATTTTCCCATCATGGCTATACGGCAGGGCTTGAGCCCATTACTCCATACGCCAAAGTTGGTCTCTCCCAGCTCAATTTGTCGACAATGCCAACGGTCTTTTGTGACAACACCAGTTCAATTGGCTGGACACAACAAATGGTCCAAGACAAAACACATCAAAGCTGTAACCGATAAGAAGAAGATGACGGAGCGGTCTAATTTCACAAAGACGATTGCCATGTATTCAAGAAGTATGCAGTCACTAAACCATAGTTTTGGCTTAAGAGCTTTTCTAATATTTAGTAGTGTATGGAGATGATCTCAAGTTTAACCCTCAACTGGCCACTGCAATAGCTGCTGCCACAAAAGGTAGATGCAGGGTAACCCGTAGCCCAAACCCGTTTCTAACAATAATCCATAGCGAGTATTCCAAAGAACTTGATTGAAGGTGCAATCGCACGCGGCCAAGGTCGTTCAGCTACAGGCGCTCAACTTGAGTCCATGTCTCTCGAGGTCCTCATGCCTCCTGATATTGCAATGGTAATCGATGCTGAGACAGACAACAAAACTCGCACTCTTCATGACTTGCGTCACGTTGTAAAGAAGGCCGGTGGTATCGTCGGATCCACCACATTCTACTTTACTAGACGAGGTCGAGCCGTTTTCAAAGCTAAAGAAGGGGGTCCTTCACTCTCAGATGTTCTAGACGAAGCAATTGAGCACGAAGGTTTGGAAGATGTCGAAGAATTACCAGACGGCGACTTTTTAGCTTGGACCCAGCCAAACACTCTGACAGCCATCACCGAAGCCCTGTCCAAGAAGTTCGAGCTTGAGATTCTGGAGTCGGACATTGTCTGGGCACCGAACGAGGACACAAAAGTCAACATTGACACACCGGAGCAAGTCGACTCTCTTGATCTTCTTTTTAACGGACTCAAAGAGTACTCCGAAGTCAAGGCCATCTATGCCAACCTGCGCCAGGGCGCTGTCGGAGATGAAGAGTGGGACAAGGTTGATAGAAATCTAGATGTATAACAAGTAGAACATGTCCATTTTGTAACAATTTTGTCCATTGCTGTATTTTGCCCATAGAAAAAGAATAGAGAGGGAATATCTCCAATACCTTCCAAACGCCGTGAATACATCGTCAATGTGGTTGCCAAACTCTCCAGCGTATAATATACATGCTCGAATCTGAGTCGTCCGGAGCTTCAAGAATCGGGTTGGTCGTTCTCAGGCTGCTGCGCTGCACGTTTGCGCTCCTCTTCGAGCTTCTTGGCCTGTCGGAGCTTTTGTCGCGCCACAATGCGCTCGTACTCGGCCTTGATCTCGTCTCGGTCCTTAGGGATTTTGTTGCACTCTTCAGGCTTGGGCCAGAAGCCAGGGACGGCGAAGCGATTGTCGAGATTGGTTCCAAAGTAGAACATGATTCCAATGGGAAACATGACGTACGTGCCGAACTGGGGGGACATGCCATGTCAGTATCCTATTCGCAACTTGTGACCCTGCGCAAAAGAGTCGCAGTATGAAAGGTATCTACGGAGATGAAGACAAAAACCCACCTTGAATACTTCGAGGTTAAGGCCTCCCATTTTGAATATTTCCCCCGGGTTTAACAGGTGCACTCGTGCAATTAGATTGTCGTTGTAATTAATGGAAGCAAAGTGTTTGCTTGCACGGCGTGATGATGCCTCTAGACGGGTAGCCCCGATAGAACGGTTTAAATATTACTACCCCACCCTTCAAATCAGATCGCACTGATTGGTAGCATTCCAAGTGAGCTGATATTTTTGAGGCACATCATGAAATCAGAGACATTCCTACTGAGAAGGAGATTCATATTAGGGTATTTTCATGAGATGCGGCTGTTGCTGCTTCCAAATGCCATGATCAACCACTCCCTCAATGAAGAGGTATATAAAACGTTTTCTAATCGTAGATCATCCTTAATCCGCGACTCACCACCAGTGTATATAATAAACTCCTTATCATAGGTAACATGTTCAACGCCAACGACGAGTTTATCCAGAATCCCAGGCCTGAAGCCCTGCCGTATGCACAAGATCCCCAAACTCCTTTGCCGTACCTACAATGTATTCTTAGCTTAGCTTTGAACCACCAGCCCTCGTCTTCTGGGCCTCTTCCATCATTAGGCGTTCTGTGAAGCTACGCGGAGTGCCAGAAAAGCCGGTGTTGGCGACGCTGGCACGGAAACTGCTGAGGTCTCCCTCATCCATTCCACTGCGTCCGTCCAATCCACCAACAAACGTATTGAAGTGCCCCAAAGAGGCTGCTTGAGCATGTACTTCTGGGTTACGAACAACAGGCATGATGACCGGTCGTCCTTTATAAGAACCCACGGAACCAGCTTGAAATCGGGCAGCGATTGGTGTCGACGGCCCCGAACCGGGCCGTTTGGTTATATGCACTGCTGGAGAAGTTGCATACAGAGACTGATCAGACTCCGGTACATCCGGTAAGTCAACCTCGATCTCCTCTTCCACTGCAGGAGGCTTTAGTTTCGATTTTGGTTTCGGTGGTGCAGATAGGCCCCCGGCTTCTTCGAAGTGAAACAGCTCGTCCACTTCGTCCACAACCTCTTCAACGTCCTCAACAGTTCCTGTTTCCTTATCTGTACCAGAGACTTGAGCCTTGATGGGGAATGATGGACTTGCAACAGTCTCGTTGGTCTGGCTTGCCTCTGGAATCTTATTTAAAGAGGGCGACCCAGGAGGTTTCTTGTTGGTGAAAGATTTGGGTTTCGCCATTGAGAGGAAATCGTCGTCCGACGAGTCCTGGTCCTCGTCTGGCTCTTCACTTACACTTCCTAGGGTGCGTTCTATGCGAACAGATTCGGGAACGTGTCGCGATAATAGAGGTTCCGGTGCAATGATAATTGGACTGGCTCGTTCTTCTAAGGGCGGTTCGGAAACAATTGCAGGCGTCTTGTCTTCTTCACGTGAGGCTTGATCTATATTGGAGTTGACCTCGGTCCATACGCCTTCCTCCAATGGTGCCCTGGATAGTGCTCTCAACGCTTCTGAAGAAGAGATTTTGCGAGGTGGTGGTTGATCGTCTAGATCGTCGTCGAGCATAGATTCCGTACGAGGTTGGTCGGCCGAGGCAATGGAAGCTGCAGAGGGAATCATAGAATCGGTGGGTTGTGGTGATGCTGTAGGTAAGACCTCTGCCCCCATGACATCAAAGCGCACACGTCTGGGACTTTGTGGTGGCTTTGAACCACTTGAAGAGCGCCGTAGGACACTCCGTGGTGTTTTTGACTCGCTTCGATCCGAATGGCATGATGAGACTGTGTCATTGGTTGAGCGACGAACATGACCTGGCCGTCCAGGCGATTGGGGCACTGCCGGTAAAGCACTTTGCAGCTGGTCAACGCCATTGTCTAGATGGTATTGTCGTGACTCTCTAGGAGCTGCGCCTTGCTTATCGTCTACCTGGATGCTCGGCTCAGGCAACAACATATCGAGGGGGGAAGCGTGGTTGTTTGTGAAAGGAGGAGAGGTAGGCAATCTTGGAGGAGAGCCCTCTAGCAGGGGAAGATAAAAGAGCAATTCGTGATGTCGATCGTCGCGGGGGCTGCCTGGAGGCTCTGCGGCTCCCGATCCGGAGGGAGCGAGAGTGGTCGGCGGGGAAAAGTGGCGTTGAACCGATTCAAGTGGTAGAGTTCGTGAGTCAGCTGCAGCAACTTTGAGGTCCAGATCCAGACTGGTGAGAACCAAGTTGAGGTCTGGGTACTGAGGTAATGACTTGGCAATGGATTGGGCAACATTGGAAGCGATTTCGGGCTGTGTGTCTCGGAGCAGATCGTGGTAGTAGCGCAGGAAATCAGCTGCCACCTCGTGGCGAAAGGTGTGAACCTTGTGCTCGAGCTCTGAAAGCCTCTCTCGGAGGCTATTGACAAGGCTTGCCTCATCCATACTCATAGCGCTTAACAGGTTCCTCCTAAATTAAGACTAGGCAAAGACAGTGAGGGATGTCTCGGTATGCGCATGACGCAACTGCCCAGAGAAGGAGCTTATACGAGTGACGACACGTGAAGGTTTTTGCTGGATCGTATTATGCGTAAGAAGGGCGAGTGATAAGTTAGTTGGGGATTTTGATTTTGATGGCGACGCCGTGGGCAGACCAAACACAAATCGAGGTTGGTAGTGCGAACACTGGTACGCCGAATAGCGGCCCTGGTTCTAAGTCTGGCTAGACCATTCCAAAACTATCTACCTAGGTATTCAATGGATGGGGCTTGATCATTCTCTGTATTTCTCTCTCTTTTGCAAGCAAGCGAGATGGGTGTTTTGATATCGATACACATACTGTGTTTCAATTGATTCCCAGTTATTTGGACTCCTTTGCGAACGGTCTGGATGATCTGCTCTGATCTGATCTCATCAGCTCCCACCACCTCTTACAAGCAACAACTCTTTGTTCTGACTGGCCGATTCCGGCCTTCGACGACGATCAGTTTTCAACCGTCTGATCTAGACACCCAGGATAAAGTACCTCTCCCCTGAGAGCACTCGGTCGATTCAATTGGGCGCTTCACAGCAACAAACCCCGCCAGTCATCAACCCCGTCAACCACCTGGGTAGACACACTACTTTCTCGTTGCAGTGAAGAATGGCAGCTTTATTGGCTGTAATTATCTGCCTTATCAGGGCATAAGAGTTGGATTCGATCGATCGAATTCAGCTCGACTTTTATCCTACAGTACCGTCGAACCTTCAGCCGGGCAGCCGCATCATAGGAGTAATCTTCAGCTCAGTTCCAAGTAAACCCTTGTTCTCAACAATGTCTCTCCTTACCTGGGCGGGCAGGTCAACTGTCAGCTTGTGCCATGACAAGAGACTTACCTAGGTAGTCAGCTAGTCATGGTGAAGGGATTAAGAAGAAATTAAAAAATATAATAGGTGAGCGCACATTGACCTCAGCTCGCTTCCCAGCCTAACAACCCTCCACTTACATCAGTTAACTTGCCTATTAGCTTCATCCAACATGTCTTTGGTTTCTCATATTTGATAAACGTGTGACAAGATAATTGCTGTTTCTTTTTAGCGCCCGGAAATACACGATCAATCACAACCTCGTAACTTTCTCGCGTACAATTCGGGGAATATCCCAACCCTCACAATTAGGCGATCATAAATATATTTTAAGCGTAACTCTCGGGCTCTGATAATGTATGGACAAATACCAGCTGCTCGGTGAAAATGCATTTTACTCTTTGGCATTCAAACAAGAATACACCTTAATAAGTCGGGCTGAATTTCTCCTACAAAACAAAACGAAACAACATCAAATTATTTGGCGATCAATCGAGGCTGTGCTAGATGTTGTTTGGTGATCTATTTCATACCTACTAGGCTACTACTACAGTACATTAGCTAGCTACCTCACACCGCCTTCTTTTTTCTGGAATCCAGAGCACATTCTGCCGGAAATAATCTTGGAGCTCTACACAGTAACGGCATTGGCCCGCAACCTACGAGTGACATCCTCAACGCAACAGCAATAAAATAGACGACGGCATTAAGCTTGAGCCACCTTCTATTGAAATCCAACTAGTTGAAATCTGAGAGAACGGTGTCTCCCTGAAAATCATGTCGACGATAACCCCCGACGCGCTTCAGTCGGGACAGCCTCCCGTCATTCCCTTGTCCTTCAACGGCAACCAGCCCGAAAAGGTGACGCTCTACCCACTGTCCAACTACACCTTTGGTGTCAAGGAGACCCAGCCCGAGGAGGATCCGTCGGTCATCGCTCGTCTTAAGCGACTCGAAGAGCACTATACGGAACATGGCATGCGCCGCACCTGCGAAGGCATTCTCGTCTGCCATGAACACAACCACCCGCACATTCTGATGCTGCAGATCGCCAATGCCTTCTTCAAGCTCCCTGGAGACTATCTGCGCCCTGAAGACGACGAGATTCAAGGCTTTAAATCACGGCTGGATGAGAGGTTGGCGCCTGTTGGCCGTTTGGGAGAAGGCGAAGAGGCTGGCGACTGGCAAGTAGGTGACTGCCTGGCCCAGTGGTGGAGGCCCAACTTCGAAACATTCATGTATCCGTTCATCCCGGCGCATGTGACAAGGCCTAAAGAATGCAAGAAGCTCTACTTTATCCAATTGCCCAAGCAAAGTAGGTTCGCTGCATTAGAATTCACAGGCTCATACTAATTCCATTTGCAGAGATTTTAAGTGTTCCCAAGAACATGAAGCTTCTCGCCGTTCCTCTGTTCGAACTCTACGACAACACTGCCCGATATGGCCCACAGCTCTCCGCGATCCCTCATCTTCTGAGCCGATATAACTTCGAGTTCGTGGATGAGAATGGCAACGTTGTCGCCGCGACACCTGGATCTGCCGCGCCAGAGGGCTATGTGCCACACACGAAAGTTTTGGCAGGCGACGATACGGACATGAAGGAGGAAAACGGAACGAGCTAATCTCCTATATAGAAATGCGGAGAAATGGCGATGGTGTTTGGCGTTCTTGTTATTTGCGTGTATAGGAAGGTCATCCAAAAGCTCAGCAGTCTATTTTGTTTTTCTTCTCTTTCATGCGACCATGTCTGAGTTTTCTCTTCATTACATCTAAGCCTTCTCTCCCTGGATGGTTGCAACGACTCGTCGTTGGTGTCGAGCGGCACGGAACTCAAGATACCAGATTCCTTGCCAGGTTCCTGTAGCCGAGGGGGGTGTTAGTTGCTTCTGCCCATGTTTAAGTTCGGTTGGCACTTACCAGCTTTCCGTCTTTGATGGGAATTGTGACACTTGCTCCAATGAGTGCAGACTTGATATGAGCAGGCATATCATCTGGTCCCTCGGCGCTATCGGGTGTCAGTGGCCATCTTTGACTGACTTACACACGAAGTACTTACTCATGGCGGTACAAAGCCTCTCCCTTAGGTCCTTCGGCAGGCGCAATTCTGTCAAGAGCATCGCTCATATCCTCTCGAACATCAGAGTCCCCTTAATTTTGCTCACATCAGCAACGAGCAATCATATAAATTCGAGAAGATGAATCTCACAGTTCTCATTCAAGCTTAGGGCACAGCTTGTATGCTGAACAAAAAGGTTCAAAAGGCCGACCTTGTAGTCTCGAATCTCAGGAAGAGAAGACACAACCTGATCAGTGATCAGGTATGATCCCCGCGACTGAGGGGAAAGGGTAAATTGCTTCTGAAGCCAACTCATGGTTGTTGCTGTTGAGTGATCCAGAACTGGAAGAGCAGTTGAGTGGGGTTGAGAGGATCCTGAGAATCCAAGCAGGCTAAAAGGGAGTGTCCAGAGATAGTGAAATAGACCCGGAAATAGAGCTATTACAAGCAGTAGACAGAGAAGAACTGGTGTTGTTGCAGAGTTAAGACGTGACGTTTGATGATGTTGAGGCATAGCTTAGGAGAGAATCGTGCTTGGTAGCAAGCAGCCGTCATAGTGGGGCTGCAGTTGGGTCTGAATGGGGCTTTTTCTATCTACAAGTCTCAAGCTTCCTTCATCCAATCGCAACGCATTATTTATAATTCTTCAACCACCTCGGTACCTAGTACCTAGGTAGGTTGTTTTTGTAACTTGAATAGGTAGCCAATATGTACGTAGGAAACAGTATGTTGCCGTCCGTGAGTATGTAGGACAGTCCAGATTATAGCATGACAATCCAGCTAAAGGCAGGTCACGTTGATCATCGCTGTTAGACAAACAACGAACATAAAAATCACCCTAGAAAGGCTGCAGGTTTGTTCTTTTCTTGTATTCGCAGGATATATACAGAATCTTGAGTTCCTCTTTTAAAAATAACGCAGTACACGGGTTTAATTCTCCCTTTGGTACATATCTAGTGACCCAGATAACATTTCTTCCCTTTCAGATCCGTCGTTCGCGGCTCATTATGACAAAGGGTAAGAAGTCTCAGGGAGGGATTCGAGGTGTGTGCGGTGGTGTTCGTTTGCCTAGAATAATATAAGCATTGGGTCTATGGCATGGGTCATCGAGTTTGTTTCGTACGAAAGGCAGGCCGCAATAGCCGCAGGTAGCAATCTCGGGCTTGTCGGTGTTGATGAATACTCTGGGGTGGCCCTCAGGACCACCGCCACCGTTGCAAGCAACAACTCGCTCGTGAGTCCATATGACGGGTTGCTTGTGAATCAACTCGATAGCGGCCTTGGGTTGAGGCTTTCGCGTAGTTAGTCAATTTGATCTTCCATCTTAATTTCACTTGTTGTTTGTACCTGAAGATCGAAGTCGGTCTGCTCGAATCGGGGACCAGTCATGGCCTGGGAACGAGGCTTCTGGCTACGAGTCCAGATACCAGCACGGTTGGGAGCCTGATTAATCTCAACAGATTTCTTCTCGTCGACTGGGGCGGGGGCAGTCTGGTTGGTCTTGGTCGAGACAGCGGCCTCGAATTGCCGAGCCGAGGTGGTGAAGGCGCGCTGGGAGAGGCGCGCGCCACGCGCAAAGACTCCAATTGCCCTCAATTGAGACGTAGCCATAATGAATTCGTCGGGTTTCCAGTGTGCGGGTCGATTCGACGGTGTCGGCGCTGGATGGTCTGTTAGTGGTGATGAGGTATTGAACTTGCCCATTAATGATTGCGGTCTCGGAGCCCCAGTTTATCCGCGACCGAAACATTTTTGGACTCACAGAGGAAATGCGACTGGCCAGGAGCATCACCAAACATAACTTTACTGTCTTTGTATCCACGAAGCACGGGAAAGGTTTGTAAATCGACTCTGAAAACGTGTTTTCCAATACGAGGACCGTTATTTTCCTGCAGATACCATATCTTTGCGTTTTTGCGTCGTCGGATCTTTGTGCCCTCGAGCTGGACTACCACCCTCAACATTACGACCAGCCACAGAACCTCTTCGCAAACCTTTATTATTCTCACCATGGCACCCGAAACGCCGAGAGGAGTCTCATCGAGGCTTCTCACTATGAAATTTATGCAACGCGCAGTAGCTTCAGAAAATTCGTCTCCCGATTCAGAAACACATTCATCCAAGAAGAGAAAGACTGCACACTCTCCAGCTGCCGGTCGCCTCGATGTGAACATTGACCAGGCCGCAATTAAAGCTGCCATGGACGCACAAGAAGCAAAACGCCAAGCGGCTCTGGAACAGCATATTGGTGCGGACACACGATGGGTTCTGGATAACCCTTTTACTGGGTTAAAAGCTACCAGCCAGACAAAAACACCGCTTAATGTCGTGTATGTTGGATATGGTGACATTGACTCATCTTATGACTCAGGAGACAATGAGGACGCGCCAACCACAGGGCGTACTTCGACAAACAGCTTCAAGAAGGTGGCAAACCAGGCATGTTGATATGGTGGGCTTTATTAGGACCCAGACAGCTGACTATGATTCAGAAACAAGAACCACAAAAGTCTTCAGACAACGAGGAAGATAGTGAAGATGAGGACTCGGACGATGCAGATACACCAGCGCATGGACGAAAGCGAAAGCCATCTAGTGATAGCCCAAGCCGTTCACGATCAAGATCTCGATCACGACCAAACACTGAAATTGCCAAGGCCAAAGAGTTTCGTGATAAGAGGAAGAAGAAGGAGGTGAAACTGAGCAAACCAACCTCGACCTCCTACGGCGGTATCTCTTCAGGGGGGGGAGCCAGTTCTCTCCTGGCGGAAAAGCTATGACCTGCTATAAGTGCCATCAGACTGGTCACAAAGCTGTAGACTGTCCCAAGAGGGGTCAAATGGCGCATATGTACTAGACTACATGCCGTGTTTGAAAACGTCTTTACTGCTAGACGCGAGGCATGCCACCAGCTTCGGCACCCTCTATCTTCTCTTTCCCTAGACATGAACCGTCTTGATATATCCGGTAAGGATGCTATCCATGCGATCATTCGAAGTATTGTGTATTCGGGCCCTGCGAATATGAAGTATCAGCATATGATTGGCTTTCATGAGACCAGAACAAAAGGATTAAAAGGGAGGAAAGCGAGAAAAGGGAATAAAAAGTATTTCTCAGCGTACGGCGTTATCTGTTACTGCTGTGGATTCTTGTTGATGTCTATAATTAAACGGCTTTTGACCGGTGAATAACACTTTAAAGTTGAAGGAAAGGATGCAATAGTCTCATCATGGATTTTGTCATTCACGCTGCAATGTTATGCAGAAGGACATGACCTCGATACGTTGTATTGAACTTGTATCGCGTGTCTACCCCTAGTTCAAGCTTTTGTGATGATGTGACCGGTTGGACTCGACATCTAATGAATAACTATAGAGTGCCTAGCCAATTGGCGATTCATTGTTGAACGAAAACAGTGTGGCAACATATCGAGGCAGTGGGTTTTTAAATGATGGCGTTTCACTATCACTCCCTCTTGAAGTCCGAGAAGGACTTTTTATTCCAATAAGAAAGTACGGGCAAAAAGAACTCCCAACTGCTGTGACTAGAGATACATCGTAAGATTTGGTATAGTGATTGACGTATTGAGCAGTAGTATAAATATCCTATCCGTAGTTCTCGCTGGTGCAATTTCATCTTTTACACAACATATTGATCCTGTTCCAGATCTACTTCCACAAAATCTCATTTCGGCTTATGGGATCATCTCAACAACATACTACAATTACTAGCACCCTAAGATACGCGCTTGTTGGTTGAACTGAAACCAAAGTTGGTGAAATATTTGACCAACAAGGTCCTCGTCTCATCTCAACAAAAGCAAGCATATGCTAGCAACCTATGCGGAAGCCAAGGAACATCGATCCAAGCACATAAGTGTTTATCTACCTGGTTCCTAGTACAAAGTCTATGCAGTCAGCGTGAGTCTCTCTTTCTTTCTTTCTTTCTTTCTTTTTTTTTTTGCCCTTCTCTGTGAATACTATAAGTTTGTCCTCAATGAAATCGGTTTCTCTTTTATTCGCTTCTCGCTCTGGCATGGAAAGGACAGGGGGGACCCAGTCCATTGGTCGGGACGCCAAAAGATCCCTGCGGACCAGGGTCCTATTAGCTATAGTACTGCTGGGGGGGTCTGTCCACACGTCTTAGAACAAAATATCAAATATCCGACCTCCCTCGGATCTTGTTAATAGTCTCTTTTCCATAGTGGAAAAGCCAGACTTACTGAGGAGTTGTTCTTTTGTTTAATGGCAGAAACCGCGTTAAGCAACATCGCGGCACTGACCTTGAGACAGGGCCTATCAAATGACCATTGATATTATTGGTGCTTGCTTGTGTGTATGTAAGTACATATGTACTACTTCAACTCCCTTAATACGAAAAGAGAAAAGAACAGCATAGCATACTGGCATTATCCTCTCTGTGCTTATTGCCCTCGCCACTGCCACCTCCTTTTACTATTTAACATACAACTGCTTCCGCCTGAGCATTCCATCATGTTTATTAATAGGCAGAGGCTTGTGTTGTCCAGCCAGGCTTATCATAAACATGATCAAGAGACATCTGTGGAACGTCTTGCTGACGAATTGTTGCTTAGTTGTATGTAAAGCCACCTCACTCTGAACACATCACATTGTCAGGAGAGAAGCCCGAACAAAAAGTCTCCGAGAGAAACTTCACAACTGTCCTCCTCAACTATCCAAATCTGGCTCTTGCAAGGCAACTAGTCTTGGAGCTGTCGTGTTTCTCGAAGCAGGGTTCCAGAAAGTTCGGGTCTCAATATCCACTACCTATCCTTGTCCTCTATCCTCTCTAGACCTATCGCCCCAACAAGGTTGCTCTAGCATCAGAGTCTGTATCCTCATATCAGCAGCAGCCCAGACCCTTGGCCGCAAAGAGAATCTAAGCTTGAAATCGAATATCTGTTCTGATTTGGAAGTAGGGTATTTACCGAAACCTCTTTCGCTATCATCACCCAAATCAGTAAACCTCGGTATCTTTTCTCTTTTTGCCTTGTGCTTGTCCACACACACCACCTCGCAGGCTCATCCACATCACTGGTAACACTGCTCCACAGATATCAGTAGATCGCTGGTTCTGCACAGACCCTTGGCTACTATTCTGCTGTGCGCGTGCTCATTGTCGGGTGGCGCACCCCACAAGCTCTTCTTCCGACTTCAAAGTGGTTCGGTCATAGAAGGCCAGGAGTCAGAAGTTGAATTCAATAGCCTGACTGGCCTGACTGGGAAATATCCAGCAACATCCTAACTCTAGTCAGTTAGAGAATACTCTTGGTAGTGAGGAAACTAAGCTAAGGTAAGCTCCATGTCCTTACAGAGCTCTCAACGGGGCGATGGGTACTGGCTTTATAACTTGTGCAGGTACCTTTTTCATGACATACCTTAACTGACTTGATACTACCTAAGGTACTAGGTAACTTTATCCTCTAAAGTCTAGCCCCTGCCCTTCCGTCGTGTGTCCCTCTCGCCCCTCCAAGCCTTCGGTCCTCCCCCGCGAACGCGCCCTAATACCCTGCCCTGCCCTGTAGGGAACCAAGGGACCTACAGTACTCTCTGGGAACCTTCCATTCCTACGGGACGGTAGCCGCTCTGTACCTTACTTCTGCTCTGCTATTGTCATACCTACGGCATCGCTTTATTTTCTTGGTTCTTTACATCAATTGGATTTCACTCGTTCCATTATCTTTCATCTGTCGTCCTGTACGCGCCGATATTATCCAATCGCCTCCTGTACCTGAACACGCAACACCGCCCAGTCGACGAATCCTTGCGACCAGCCTACCACGGTCCACGGCCGTTTTCTTCCTCCGGTTTCCGGATCCCGTTTGTGCCGTGCGTGTGTCGGTGACGGTGTCGGTGACGGTGCCAGTGTCAGTATCGGTGAAGAATTTGTGGTTTTGCGCCTGCATTTGCACTTGCATTTGCAACATACACAATGCCTCACTCGCAACATGAAGAAGATGCCTCCCCGGTGGCGATGGGCACTCCTATACCGGTGACACTCGTTACCGATTCTCTCGAGAAGCCTTCGCTCGACGATCGTGATTATCGAGTCATTCGTCTGGACAATGAACTCGAGGCTCTCTTGGTTCATGATCCGGAGACGGACAAGGCCAGCGCTGCCCTGGACGTCAATGTGGGAAATTTCAGCGACGAGTCTGATATCCCCGGTATGGCCCATGCGGTCGAACATGTAAGTGTCCCGGTTAATCTGTGATGTCATACAGACAGTGGGCTAATATTTCTGCTTGTCAACAGCTTCTTTTCATGGGCACTAAGAAATTCCCAATCGAGAACGAATACGGCCAATACCTCTCTGCCAATTCAGGAAGCTCCAATGCCTACACCGGCCCAACCTCGATGAACTACTTTTTCGACATTTCCGCCAAGCCCGACAATGACCAGGATCCTTCAGATACCAATCCTTCTCCTCTACGTGAGGCTCTGGACCGATTCGCCCAGTTTTTTATTGAACCTCTTTTCCTTCCCGAGACTCTCGACCGAGAGCTGAAGGCAGTCGATTCAGAGAACAAGAAGAATCTTCAAAATGATACTTGGAGGTTGCATCAGCTTGAAAAGTCTTTGTCCAACCCGAATCATCCGTTCTGCCACTTCTCTACTGGCAATTTTGAGGTTCTCAAGACCCTCCCCGAGGCACGTGGAATTAATGTGAGGGACAAGTTCATCGAGTTTCATGCCAAGCACTATTCAGCAAACCGCATGAAGCTGGTTGTTTTGGGTAGGGAGCCACTCGATGTGCTCCAGGAATGGGTTGCTGAGCTGTTCTCTCCTGTTGTAAACAAGAAGCTACCACCGAACAGATGGCCTGGTGAGCTACCTTTCAGGGAGTCTGATCTCGGCATGCAATGTTTTGCAAAGCCCATCATGGACTCTCGAGAGCTCAACCTATACTTCCCCTTTATTGATGAGGAGTTCATGTTTGCCACTCAGCCTAGCCGCTATCTCAGCCATCTTATCGGACACGAGGGCCCTGGAAGCATCATGTCGTACATCAAGTCTAAGGGCTGGGCAAACGGTCTCAGCGCTGGTGCTAACCCCGTGTGCCCTGGTACTCCTGGTATTTTCGATGTACAGGTTCGCTTGACAGAAGAGGGTCTTAAGAACTATCCCGAGATTGTCAAGATTTTCTTCCAATACATCACTCTCCTACGCGAGAACCCACCTCAAGAGTGGATTTTCCAAGAGCAGAAAGGAATGGCAGATGTCGATTTCAAGTTCAAGCAAAAGACACCTGCCAGCCGATTTACCAGCCGAATCAGCTCGGTCATGCAAAAGCCTCTTCCTCGGGAATGGTTGCTTAGCGGCCATAGTCGTCTCCGAGAATTTGCTCCTGACCAGATTGACAAAGCTCTTGCTACAATCCGCCCCGACAACTTCCGCATGGTAATAGTGTCACGAAATTACCCTGGAGACTGGGATCAGAAGGAAAAGTGGTACGGAACCGAGTATCGCCATGAGAAGATACCCGATGATCTCATGGAAGAGTGCAAGAAAGCCTTTGCAGTCTCTCCCAAGGATCGCCTGTCGGCTCTTCACCTGCCCCATAAGAACCAGTTTATTCCCAACAAACTCGAAGTTGAGAAGAAAGAGGTAGACGAGCCGGCACTGAACCCCCGGGTACTTCGCAATGATAGCATTGCCAGGACATGGTGGAAGAAAGATGATACCTTCTGGGTTCCCCGCGCGAACGTTATTGTTAGCCTCAAGACACCGCTTATCTACGCTTCGGCAGAAAACAATGTCAAGGCCCGCCTCTTCTCAGATTTGGTCCGTGATGCCCTCGAAGAGTACTCATACGATGCGGAACTGGCTGGCTT
>JABCJY010000312.1:0-16551 GCA_013184415.1 Fusarium concolor | reverse complement strand
AGTTTATAGTAATTATATGTAATTAGTGAAAAAGATGTGAAAATATAAGGTATATGCAATATAGCTGCTTAGGTTCTAATAAAAAGGCTTTATAAGTTAAAGTAACTAGGCAGGAGTTAATAGAAATGTGACAGCAGCTAGTTAAGTAGCTAAGTTACAAACGCCGATGGCAGGCATTTAACTTACTTAACTTACTTAACATAGTCTATCAAGGCTTTCAGGCTCTGCCGGTAGCGATACGTTACGCTGATATGCTTGATCTGGTCGATATCCTGCCCTGTGGCTTGGAAGTACTTTGAAAATTGTCCAGTAAATAACTATATAGCTTGGCCAGCAGCTTTGCGAGAGTATTAGGCAACAAGAGATCTGAATTTAAAAAAACCAAAAAAAAAAAAAAAAACTGATATTGTTTGTATTTTAACTCCTTCTCATTAGTTATAACTTAATTTACTTACTAAATGGCTTAAGCTTAATCCTTAAACGCAGATTTTTAAGAGGACTGTTAACTAAAGCTGGTTTCTCGAAATTCTTCGGGCTTCAGGTCTAAGGTAGAAACAATAGGCAAAGCAATTAACGTGCATTGTCCTGAGTAAGGTACCGCAAATATAAAACAGATGGGCACCACTGGCCATAAGATTGGTGGTGGACAAGTACGTGTGTCAAACACAAGGTACGGTCTCTAACAGCTACATTATATATAGAGTCGCTGCTACTTGTTACTCGTAGCAGTATCATAAAGCATTTTCTCGCAAAATTCGTCTACCCATCTACTTGCTGAGCTGAGCCGTCGACACGTGCTAATTATATTCAGATATCCTCGGTTACCAAGGCACTGGGTTGCTGACTTATCTTCCGTGGTTAAAACCAAATTTAACTCGGCGGGACGTGCGCAAGATAAGAAAAATCTGACATATGAGGCTCCGCTATTCCGGTGTCATATGCTTAAGACGATGATCCACATGAAGGCATATCGGAGCCGCAATTGTGGATCGTCAGGGGATACCGAGGCTCATGTCAAATTACTGTGCCGAGTATCAGGTACTTGACTCCTGATTTTTATCTGTATTCTGATCTAATCTTATATCTTGATAACAGCTGGAATCGTAGACAGTACACTCTTTTAACCTGCCGTTACGACCGCCATAACTAAACCTCTCTTTCGCTCGTTTTATAACTGTATTAATTCTTTTTCTCACTAAAGAAAAAGATGGGTATCATCGATCAACCCCAATCAGGAGGCCAAGGCTCGAGCCCAGGTGATTTCGCTGCGGTTCAGAAGTCAATCATTGAGCTTCTCAACCAGCCCGACTACGACGATGGCAGTGCCGGCCCCGTTCTTGTGCGCCTAGCCTGGTAAGTCTGCATGTGGAACAATCTCTACAACTCAATTACTAACATATTCCTAGGCACTCGTCTGGCACATACGACAAAGAAACTGACACCGGTGGTTCAAACGGCGCCGGCATGCGCTACGAAGCTGAGGGTGGAGATCCCGCCAATGCCGGCTTGCAAAATGCTCGTCTTTTTCTTGAGCCAGTCAAGAAACTTCATCCGTGGATAACATACTCTGACCTCTGGACACTTGCTGGCGTAACAGCAATCCATGCCATGGGTGGCCCGGAAATTGATTGGCTGCCAGGACGAACCGACTTTGTTGACGATAGTAAGCTTCCACCGCGAGGTCGTCTTCCAGACGCGGCCCAAGGAGCAGAACACATCCGCCATATCTTCTACCGTATGGGATTCGACGACCGCGAGATCGTGGCTCTCAGTGGCGCCCATAATCTCGGTCGTTGCCATACTGCAAACTCTGGCTTCGAAGGAAAATGGGTGAACAACCCCACGCGATTCTCGAACCAGTACTTTCGTCTCCTGCTATCAGAAAACTGGACTGAAAAGACAATTCCCGAGTCTGGAGTGCTTCAGTTCTCTTCAGTTGATCCTGATACCGAAGAAGAGTTGATGATGCTTCCGACCGACATAGCACTCACAACAGACCCTGAGTTCGCCAAGTACGTACATATGTACGCAAAGGACAAGGATGTGTTTTTTGAAGACTTCAAAAAAGCTTTTGCAAAATTGCTAGAGTTGGGAATTGCGAGAGATGTAGAAGGGAATGTTGTCAACACCGATAATCAGAAGGGAGGCTACAGGAGTGCGCCGAAGAAGAGTGATTCAGCACCTACTGGCGCAGGTCAATCCGAAACAGTAAAGGCAGGCGGATGTCCTGTTATGCACCACAGGGCAAAACTATAAATCTTAGACTAGAGATGGGAATATTTGGCATAGACAGTTTAGAAGATCAAAGAGATATTTATTAGACACATTATAGATTTAGATTTCAATATACCTAAGCTCTGGATGCAGTAGAACCTCTTAAGCCAAACTGAAACAGGATCTACCCACTGAAATACTAATTCGATTAACAGTGTTCCTCGGCTGCAGGATATTCATGAGTCTCGGCAACTAACTGCAATTAGAGCAGCCTCGAGCACTTTCTGAGACCAACTGCCTGTATTCGTATCAGAGTACACTAGCAGTCCAGAAGCTACATGAGCTACAATCAATCATGACTGTATTGTATATGAATAACTGCAAATCATGAGAGAGCTGTGAATAAGATGTGTTAGTTGCAGAGCCAGAGCCGTGTAGCTAAGCGCTTGTCTTCTCACCTGTCTTGAGTGATCCACTGCCTATCTTGAATATATAAACCGAACAAATTAATATTTCTTTGTCTTCCTATATCTAGCTCATTTCCACTTATTGATCTAATATATCACAAATTCCCTACTAATGTGCCATATCATAGATACATACTACGTTTGCCGTCAATGCGGCGCACCTCTCGGAAGCAGGGTTGATACCCGCCGTTGTAGAAGGGCGAGGGCGAGATCTCGAAATTGGTCCTGTCCACTCCAAGACTGCACGGACGAACAGCGAATAATATATTTGAATTGGGCCAATTGCCAATCATGTGTTGAAGCATATGAAGAATGGCTGAGATCTCAGGGTCATGCTTGAGCATGCTGGGTTTTCCCAACCGTTGACAGCATTCTAAACTTGTAAATTTCGTAGTGTATGTTTGACATGTAGCGATTGATTATATCCTCCTTCGACAACTCGTATCTTCTCGGACGTCTGTAAACGCTGCTAGAAGTCCCTCGGATAAATATAAAAAGGAGGACAGGGAAATTGTCAGATTGATGGAAGCTGCATTTGAGTTTTAAGTGGAAGTATTTGTTCTATTGTATTCACGAAACCGTGATGTATCTTCATGCTGGAGTCTCACCGGGTTTCCCCGCTCCATATCGACTGCTCCACGAAAGAGGCTCAATTCAGCGGTGGTAACACCTGCTGCATTAATGACACGTCAGAGGCTTTCACCTGGTCCTTGTTTGAGCTGCCTCATTTGGTCCGCCTACATGCAACTCAATTCCTTGGTGCCCGCCCGCCGCCTGATCGATTCCCCGGCACTCTCGAGAAACAATCTCTGCGTCATCCTTCCACGGGTTGGCTTTCTCGATCCCTCAGAGTGGTCTCCTGGCCCCGGGGCAGTACGCTCGAACGACGATTACACAAAGCAGGTGGTAAGTCAAATCAAGCCCGGCACCCTCAAACTTGTTCCACTCATCAAATCCATCATTACATAGATCGAGGAAGTTTCGACTGCTATCGATGCAGTTGAAAAAGCCGGTGCCATTGTGAAACGCAACATCAAGCTTCGTCGTTTAGCTCGGAGGATGATAACATGTTCAATAAATTTTCATGTAAGCAACTATCCCCTGTAGCTATCATCTCCACCAAAACGTTAGCTAACCCTTTTGTGAAACAAGGGACTATGTCATCGAGTTCGCCGACTTTGTGAAGGGTCTTGACCATTCTCCTATTCATACAATGCAGAACTTAATCAAGTTCAATGATGAACACGCTTCCGAATGCTTTCCACCAGGTACGTACAGAGCCTGATCTATCTCAAAATCTCCTACATTATATTCCATTGCACTGTTACTGATGAATACAGGCTCTCCTGGCCAGGAAGTTCTCGTCAACGCCGTCAACACACACATTACCGAAAGCGAGTATGAGGAGCGCAAGAGGACTCTACGCACCAACAACAAGGACCTTGGGATTGACAAAACGCTCAAGGACTTTGATGTTGATGTCATCGTTGGAACTCCCACCGGGCGTATGATTACTGTCGCGGCCCTCGCAGGATATCCTATAGGGTCTCTACCTCTTGGATACGCGCGTTTCAACGGCCGCCCCTTTGGCCTTGCTGCCATCGCCCCTGCTAACGCAGAGACTCTGGTCTTATCCGTCATGAGGGCGTGGGAAGCTACATTTCCTGAGAGGAAGCCACCGCCCAGGCTACGGAGTTGGGGCGAGAAGGCTTCTGAGAAGTAGGTCTACTTCATTCCCGGTCGTGGTGCGGTGGACTATTGACCTTCAGTACACAGCTCAGCCATTTCTACCATTACCCTACGTCTTGGTGCCATCCGCGCTTGGAATGTTAAGCTCTCAAATAGTGCAAGTGTTGTTCGGCAAGATCGTTCGCAATGATTGTCGGCCAGAATGACGTTCAAACACACTGCAAGCTCAGGTGATAGAACTAAAAATACACACATACTCTCAAGGCGACCAAGGTCATATGCTTAGGTTTCTGGAATGAAGCAGACAATAGAATCAAGTATCATGTAAAAAGGAAAAACTTATGTTGTGACCCAGCGTTGTAACTAGAACTACTACGAACAAGGTTTTGCTACGTACAGACCAAGAGCTAGAAATGTCAGGCTGACAAGCAATACGGGAGAAGTGGCTCCTCAGAAGCCCCCGCGTCCTCCCTGTTCAGCGTAAACCGCAGTGCCTTTGCCTTTGACCTCCATAACCGATCCAGCATTCTTGTTTGGGGCGAGATAAGCTTTCCAAGGCTGTCCTTTCATTCCACTGACAAGATGATGTTCCAGCACGTTGGTGCCATTCTCAGTGAACTCAAATGAAGGGTAGGAGCCGAACTCTGAGCTGGACTGTCCAGCCTTGAATTGGTCCATTTTCGAAAAGAGCTATTGGATCATTCTTAAAATAACCTCATACCTTCATGGTTTTGGGATCTGTGGTTTGAAAGTTAATATGATTGCATTGTCAAGAACTTGGAGTCCCTTCTGCCCACCAAACTCAATCATCAACCTAGCCATTCGCTAGTGAGGCTGATATGAGTTGGAGAATCTACAAAGCGACAAGGGAATAAACAGCCTATAGGATTGGCCTAATGTTTTTACTTTACCTGTAGAAACATGCTGCTGCCAGTACTGAAAACCGGCGATCGATTTTTCCTCAACTATTTGTAGCCTAAGTTTGAGCTTTTACTTTAAAGATACTTTCTTAGCCTATTAGCTTGCAGCTGAGGACAATGCCAATGGCGCTTAGGCGAAACTATTGAATGTAGCGGCCCCACTAAGCCTTACAGAGGTCGCGCTATTGATGCCACTACTGAGGATAGCATGGTTGGATCTTGGCTGCGGGGACAATAAGTTTAACTGAAACCCCTTTTCAGGAGTTTTTTGCCAGCTTCTGCTTATTTGCCTCTCGTTACTCGCTTTCTGTGTTCGTCACACAGCCACTCTCGTTGACATAATACGCTCACTCAAGATGATTTCCAAGACGTTCATCGCCGCTTTTATAGCGACGTGCTTGATGGCTGGCTCGGAAGCCAGCCCCTGTAAACCCAGCTCCAGGACAACTGAAAGCTCAGTCACAGGAGTTATTTCAACCACAGTCAGCTCCACTAAGACTGCTACGGCCACAGCCTCCTCCACTTACCTCTTAACTGAGGAGTCGAGCGTCATTGTGACAGAGTCCGGAAGTAGCACAGAGACATCCATTGCTCCTGAGGAAACCACTACTACGGTCCTTCCTACCACCGATGGTACAACTACTAAGGCTTCTACCACCACTGAAGCCACCTCGATCTCTGGAGTCGCTATCACTACTGCTATGCCAACTACATCGGAAGCCCCGACTACTCCGTCCTTCCTCAGCAATCCTGGGTTTGAAGATTCCTCTGTATCTCCTTCACCCTGGGAACTCTTTTACACAGACAACGGTGTTACTCTATCCATTGTCTCTGACGACAAACACGATGGACAGAATTCTGGACTCATGACCTTCTCAAACCAAAGAACGAACTATATCAGACAGCGACTCCAAGCTCCAGTCACGGCTGGTGTCGCATATACCATGACAGCTTGGGTCAAGTCATCCCCCGAATGCCCCTTCGCTGTACTCATCTGCTCCTATCAAAATAACTTTTTCGCGAGCTCTGAGGCCATCCTCGTCGCAGACAAAGTCAACCAGTGGACGCAAGTTTCTTCCCCATGCACTTACACCCAAGCCCAAATTAATGCTGGAGACTTGTACATGTTTGTGGGCTTTACCTGTGTCACAACAAGCCGCGTTTATATTGACACTGTGAACATCTCGGCTTAAGACGTCGGTGGATCTCAGCTTACATGATAGACTTAATATGATACTATGACATTTTCTTTCTGCCATACTCGCGCTGCTAAGGCAGCCGTTGGCGCCAGCTTACCGAACAATGCTCTGACACTGGGTAACCATTTGTTTTTAGTAGACGGGTCAAAACTATCTCTGCTGTGAGGACACGTCCAGTGGACTCTTCAACAAAAAGGTGATCTGATGACTAACTCATGATTAAATGAAACTCATCCAAAGTGTAGACAGCAGTTGTAGGCCCTCATAGGTTGCCTCTATCTTGATCTTATCCGCTGAGCTATAATGGCGGAGTTGGCCACTCACCGGTAACTACAGTGTATGGCGTGAGATATCCAGGGCCTTGATGAACGGCTTTCAGGTACACATTTACATTTTACGACACCATTAGTGTGTATCCAGCCTATTGAAAGCCAACTGGTGAAGATGCAACTCGCCATGTCTGCCTCCACAATTTCGAGTCACGGTATGCGCGCAAATAAATGTTAGCAATAGCTTTGCCCGGCTCCACCAGTGTATGCATTAATGGTAACACATCGTTCTCTCTTCTCTTACATTATTTATGCGTACTAGATTATCTATCCTATGGGGAAAGGGATGCTGGCTTCCAAGGCGCCACTTCATGCAGCCACCGAATTGAGCGGTAAAAAAGGCTATAAATATGCGAGGCAGGGAAAAGAGAGAATACGCTATCATTGCTGAGACTTCACAGTATGTTGCTCCCTCTGCTAGTCGCTCAAGTATATAATTCGTGTATAGTACCATGATCCAGCATGTGTGGCAGACTTCACTACTCCCATTCTACTCAATTCTTCTCTTTTATGTTAAAAATGAAAAGGCCAGAAATAAACCGTCTGGCAGCCGCCGAAGCTATAAGTAAATAGATGATGACAAAATCAGGCTCCGCAGGGTCAAATCGAATGTTACTTATCTCATCTTCGATAACAGCACAGAGCAGCATGAGGATGTTCAGGCAATAGAACGACTATTTGTATTGCGACTTCAGTCCCAGAAAGCTATTTTAGGTGAACTGTCCTTGTATTTCATAATACAGGATGCGGACAGGCTATCAGGGGCCAAAATTCAGGAGGAGGCAGTATTTGAATTGGCCGAGACGAGGACGGCATCGGAAACCAGTGGCACGATCGGTTTTCTCATGGGATCGCGATTGGCCGGCAATCAACGAAATTAAAAATCGGCGTGGTTGACCAAAGCCAGCTATTCTTTGCAATCTTATTCAGAGCGCCTCACTCGCCTCGCGTTAGAGTGCGTTTAGGAAGCACGACTGAAAGAGAAACCTCGAAGCGATCGATGATGTCGGTTGCTGATTTCGATCTCACAACGCCTACATCAAATGACTCTCCAATAACTTGGCATCAACCCGTAAGTGGGTTGAAGCTTCAGAAAGATTAAACAATGGAGCAATCTAATATCCCAAGTCAACTATCGATCAATAGTCAAAGTTATATAACAGCCGAATGGCTAGGAAACTCAGCTTCCTGCAAAATTAAAGCTGGGTTTCTTTATACATCAACAGCCATTATAAACCCTCATCAATTACCAGATCGTCTGTCACCATCATCTCGTTCAATTCCGCTAGTCATTCATTTCTTATCCTTACTTGGCATCATGTATTTACTAAACCTCGTCGCCAAAACGGCAGTCCTTTCTTTACTGTCTCTCCTTCGCCGACGCCTCTCCCTGCAAGCCGAATCTTAAAAAAATTACTCCAACAACCTTAAGCTTTAACCACGACATTTGAAGACATAATTCATGGCGAGAGATACATTGTATTAATTATAAAAAGAATTAACTTAGTGATACTAGTACTTCTGCCCGCCATCAATGCGTTCTAAGTATATGTGGTCACTTGTGTAGGTAAAGACATGGTATTTATTTTAGAAAAAAGGATTCCAGCCTTCCATACTCGCTCATCATGTGTGAAAACGAGCGGACACTAGGGCATATACTGAGCGAGATGGACTTCTTAGTTGGCTACTGACGATAGAGCGGGCTTCCTGGCTAGTTGGTAGTTATGCTTCAGTGTTGAAATTATCAGCGTTATGCAACCGACTTAGGATGGTATATTATGGCATTAACGTTCAATTTCTTATCAAACTTCTCCTGTGAGTATGACTTTGGGTATCCTCGATTAAGGTGCCTCATAAAGCCCTGGGGGGCTTCTTGCATAGTTGGGATCAAGTCGTCCATGATCACCGGGTAACTCAGCCTTAGGTTCATGTAATTGTGACTGTTGCCGGTGAGCCTCAAGCTCGCCAGGCATGCTGGGACCTTTTCTACTTGATAGTCTTTTCCATAGGAGCCATCCAACGCCTCCAAAAACTAGGAGACCTCCAATTGTTGCACCAACAGCTGCACCTGCAGTCTCACCCTTGGATAATCCAGAGTCTGAATTTGTGTTCATGTCTTCGCTCGTAAGTCTGGTTGTCGTCGAGGGCTCCGTAGTAGGTTCCGTAGTAGGTTCCGTAGTAGGTTCCGTAGTAGGTTCCGTAGTGGGATCTGCCGTGGCTCTGGTAGTGGATGATTCCGCTGGTAAACTCGTCGTCGTTTGAACCGTAGTCCGAGTCTCCGCCTTTTCGGACTCTGGGGAGCTGACGTTGAAGAATTGGGACTGAGCTAAAGGCACTCCATCCGAAGACCAAATCACAAAGCCGTACATAGAGTCCTCGGCATTCTTCGACAATCCTTCGACATCGTACTCAGCCTCCCACTCCGTTCGAGTCGCTGAACGTCTTTGTAAGTAACCCGCACAGGATCAGAGATTGAGTGTATCCTACCATCCAACTTCGCCCACCTATCGCTCTCAAGTGGCCCTAACGTTTGGAACAGCCAGAGCCCAGCATCTTTTTCATCTGCTTCCCACGCAATCTGGATCTTATCTCCGACGGTGTAAACTCTGTTTCTTTGAAACTCAAAATCCGATTCTTGGTTCTTGTCAATTTGAGGCGGGCTGATGAATTTGCCATCACAATATGCCGAATAGGGGAAAAGAACAATTCCAAGACCGAGGATCGTGACCAAAGGCAGCATGTTGAATAAAGGAAGTGCCCCAGAATGACCAAGAACGCTGATAAAACTGGATCTTGGGTCCTCTCTGTCGTATAGACTGGCCGGTTATCGGAGATTGTGTTCGACTGCGATCCTAGGCTGGGAATGCCCAGAGAGCAGGTTATCTGGTAGAAAGGGTTGGGCACTCTGGCAATCGTGGGGACAGGTTCCATATATGGTATCGATAATCCAGGTGTCCAGGTGACGCGACAGGTCTCTAAATTAGACAGGATGCGTTATCACGCAGCTTGGCTCCAGAAAAGGTTTAGTTTTGGCCCATGCCTCAAACTACTGCATTGTTGGATCATGTCTGACTTGGCGACCAAACGCTGAATACAAATAACGAACCCAGGTCTTTTCCCCACGACAACAAGCCAATTGCTTTAGATACCTCTATATACCACTTTGATGAGCTTTCAATCCAAAGTAATTAGCCGAACTTCAGATCCAATTAAAAACCCCAGCCTGATCCCAGTCATCTTTTCTCTTTTCTCTTGATGGGCACCCCAATTTGCCTAGTTGCATAGGTAAGTGGGACTAAACACGGCCAACAGCACAACAACCAACAGAAGGTTGCATTACGCACAGCCAAACGACCAGGGCTTGAAACTCTTGGAATCAACAAGTTTCCAGGCCTGGAAGGTAGTTAAATGAAAGCTGAAAACTAAGCTAACAAGTTCGCCGACCAGAGATAAACGAAAATGTCGTACAAAGCGATAAAACGTGTTCGTCAAGAACCCTGTTTGACATACCCAATCAGATAGTCCGGGTTCTCAATAACGCTATGGGATTGATTATCCATCCAATACAGAAGCAGACAAGGCTGTACCAGCATGCGGTGCTCCAAGAGCTAGCCGCCCTCTTGCCTTTTTGCAGGCAGTACTGTTGGAATCTGCGGTTGAAGACCTATACTTCGCCTCTAAATATTCACATCGATCGCATACTTCTATACCATAGAGTCAAGGCATGCAAATCATAACTAATTGCTGATGTATTAATTATGAAAAGAATTAATATGGCAAAACTAAGAAATCTCTACATTCTAGCCACATTGGTATACAGGCGTCTCCGTATTCCAATAAGCATACAAATTCTTATTCCCCTTCCTGTCAAGCTTGCGCTGTCTTCTACTCTCTTCCTTCTGCACCTTTTCCATAGACTTATGCTGAGTTGCTATCAATGAGCGCTGCTCAGATGAAGACAGGTGCATCAGAGCACTGCGATCACCGGCGCTCATGTTAGCCAGTTGATATGTCACCGTAGCCTTCTGCCGTCTTTCTCGCCTAGATAGGCGGGTATCGGAACTTTCTGGCGTATGCTGAGGAGTAGAATCCTCCTCATCGCCCTCAACCGAAGAATACTCGAGTTGGGATCTTGTGATTCTGGTTCGATGGCGTGATTGGGATAAGGAAGGTTCAATTTGTGCTGATGACTTCTTTGAGATGATTCTGCCAGATGGAAGACGTATCGAATCTTTATCCACCTGGAGCGGTTTGGGGCCGGATTTCACCGGGATGTATTCGACTTCCTCTGAATCATCTTCGCCCTCGGCATTGGATTCAAACTCAGGACGTGAGAAATCGTAGAAATCAGCAAACTCCGAGCCTTCGGATATGTCGATTTTGCAGTGACCTTTGCCCGCCATATGCTGCTGAACTGCTTGGACAGTGCTCCTCTCGGTTCCACAGTGAAGACATTCTCGGTACTCAAAAATAACGAGGTGTAAATATCTGAATAGTGTCTCAAGATCGACTACTAAATGTCGCTGCTGGGGGATAAAAAGGCCGTGTGACTTTTGCATGTGAATCATGCTTTCAGCCAACGTTTGTGATGTGCTAGGACAGAAGAGGCATTGCCCGGGAGTGAACGACGGGATAGTGTCGGAAGGATTAGAGGAATTCATAACGTTTGGCGTCAGAGAGCTGCTTTCCCCGGTGAATGATAGGATCATGGGCGAAGTTGTAGTAGTTGCAGTAGTAGTGGTTGTTCCTAGCATGGAGATTGATGAGTTTTCGGGTGTTCGAGTGCTGGGTGTTTGCTGGGTGGCTAGGACTTGAAAGTTGGTGTTTAACTGTTGATGATTTGATACTGAATCGAGAAATGAACCTGATGGGGCTCGAAGCATTTATACACAGTTACAAGGAGAGTCTAGATGATTGATACCAAGGGTGGCTATTGAAATGGCCTGATCTGATTGGACAATCGAGATGACTCAAGAAAATGAGCTATGCCGTTTTTGGATGTTGTCAAGGATGATTCATAGTGATTCTGCCCCATTGCGGGACTGATACTTGATTCTTAACTAAGCATAACGCTGATAAGGCGAACGTCAGTTATGTTACAGGTCACTTCAATCCGCCCTGCCATGGGCCTTCGGCATTTACTCCACGGGCCCCCGGACCCGAGCGCGATTCGGGTTGGTTTTCTAGAATTTGATCCTTGCTGGGTTTGCCACAGTTCATCTACGCCTTCAGTGGAATACACATAGAAGATTTCATTCGATTCATTCCCATTATTAATTTGTAATTATTATGAAAAAAACATCATGGACAATTCCGTAAACATGACCCCAACTCCGAAATTCAAATTAAAGCCTTTTCCTTTCATCTTCCTCCATCATCACTGCAAAACTCCTTCAAACACCTTATCCACATGAGCTCTCACCTCACCAGCCATCTTTTCCCTCAGTCCAACCAACACCCTTTCATTATCCGCAGCTTCACTCTTCGCATCAACCAAAAACACACCACCAGCAGATCTCGCCGCCTTGCTCAATCCTTCGGGAATAGAAACCGCCTTCGCCTCGGTTTCCTCAACAGTGAATCTCGCATTTGTAGCGTAGAACAATGCTCTAGCTCCAACATCATCAGGCCTAGCAGAGAAAAGACCAGCCAAAGGCGTAACAATCCATTGAAGAATAAATCCAGTAATTCCACTTGACCCGCGCGATAGCAACGGCGTCGCCGTCAAGCCTGGGAATGCGTGCACAAAGCTAATCTTGGGGTTCTCTTTGGCAAAGCGTTCCAGCATGAGAGTGAGCATGGTAGCAGATTGGTTAGCGGCAGATGCGACGCCGTAGTTGCCTGGCTTGGCGAGATCGAGATCATCTTCGATGAGAGGGCCTTCTTGACCTCCGGCGAGAATGTTGGTGACGTGGGGATTTTCACTGCGGTTTAGGAGGGGTAGAAGGACCTCGATGGCTCTGACGCGGCTGTAGAAGCGGGTTGTCAATGAAGGCTCAAGCTTCTCCTTTGTTTCTGCACAGTATTAGTACGAGGCAAGTACAATTAGTCTTGGGTGAGTATCATACCTTTTCTTCCCTCAAAAGACATGAATCCGACCGACATAAACAGAATATCAACCTTGGTCTCCTTCTTCGCAATTTCTTGCATCGCAGCATCCGTTTCCTTCACAAGCGAAACATCTCTTTCGATGAATTGAATACTGGCAGATGGGTTGGCCTCGCGCAGTTCTGCAATAAGAGGTACGGCGGCTGAATGGCTTCGACCGACGATGTAAATGGTTGGTGATTTGTTGTCGGTGGCGATGTTGAACTGCCTGATTGTGCTGCGGCCAATACCGGATGTAGCGCCGAGGAACACAGCTGTGAGGTTCTCAGGAAGGGTTTTGGGGAGGATTGTTGAGTTGGACTCCTTGATTGTGCTGATTGCGACCATTTTGGTGATGTCAATTAATAATATGGATTGGCGTTTGATGTTGAATAAATGTTTGCTGAGATGATGATTGAATGGTGTGATTGATGATGATGATATGATAAATGAAGCGACCCCTCACGAGATAATATACCTTCAGGTTCACATTCGTCATTGCCAACTCCTCATGTAACATTGTAAATTCAACCCTATTCGGATATCCGACATGTGTAAGCACAGGGTAACTGGCCAGACAGGTGAGCTCCATCTGATTGGCTGCGTAAGCACATTCTCGGTCTTCTTGGCGTTCCCCGCGATCTCGGTAAGGTCGTGATTGCTGACAACCCCATTTCGCTCTACTGCGGATATCCGATGTTTTTTGCGAAGGAGCTTGAGAAAGTACCGATAAGCTTTCCTGACGGGGATAAGGCATATTTATACTGGGACGCGTTGAAATTTGCCAATAACCCGATGATCTCTTCCTTAATCGGTTGCTGATCCCAGAATGGACGATCTGCAGCATCTTGGTATCGGTATGAAAGATCACCTCGGAAGGAAATGTGTAGACATGCATAATTAAAACTCTTTTCTCTGGATTATGACATATCTTTATAATCATGAACAAGTTCATCGCCTTCATCATTCACCGCTATTCCCAAGTATTCTCATGTATCGAACCCCCAGCCGATCTGGTCACTAGCCCCCCCAGCAAACCGCATCAAACTCCTCGCTCCACTAACAGCATTAAACCTCCCACCCTGGAACGCAGCATTCGCAACACTCATCGCCGCTCGAGCAGTCTCCGCATGTTCATTGTGGTTGCCACCCTCTCTCTGCCTCTCCAAAACCTCATTCAAAAAAGTATCACCCGCTAAACCCTGATATCGATCCAAACATAGTTGTTTAATCGCAGGTCCATACATTTCCGTCCACTGGTGCTCATTAACAGTGGTATACCTCTTCTGACCGTTTTCGTCAGTGCGAGAAAAGGCCCAGTCGGCGCTGACAACTTGATACCGCTTGGTGATGAAGAAAAGAATGGGCCAGGAAAAGATCCAGAGGAAGGTTAGGTAGAAGACCCAGCAGATCCAGGTTGTTAGACGCATCTTGTTGAGGCGGTTGGATGAGTAGATGTCGACGGCGCGGTCGGCTACGGGGAACTCAATTTCGAGCTTGCCTTTGTAGTTGGTGCTCCGAACCCAAGATTCGAGTGCTGACCGGAGGAAAGTCTCGTCCATGCCAGTAACATTTCGCGTTAAGCGGAATCTAAGCAAGATTAGAAAAGATCCACGGTGATATGAGGGATTCTTACACTTTGGTTCCATTTGCTTTGGCGCAATATCGATGACACCATTCTTTCAAAGTCGGCTTCGCATGACCAACTTCGATATCACCCTTCACTCCATCCTGTCTCTTTCTGAGAACCGTACCACGATACGTCTTCTCTCCACTCTCAACAGTTTGAAGAGTACATGAACCAGGTGCGCCAGTGGCGAAATTAGGCCATAGGTAATTCTGCATATTAACCATGATTCTAAAATCAGTCACCTCCTCGCGCTTGCTTTTTCCATCCTTATCACGTCTTGTCTCTTGATGAGTTCCCGTGATATTGATGTATGGCGATGGCGGAAGTGAGGCCATTCTCCTGATCCATCCTTCGAGATAGGCTGGGTCTGCGTCGGAGCGAGGTTCTTGAAGTGAAATTACTTCATTTCCGATGCGAGTGCGTTTTTGACCGATGCGGTTTGAGGCAAAGGCGATGTGAGTTTCAGGAACGGTGGTGCCAGTTTGCCACTCTTCGTCGTCAAAGTTATCATTTAAACGAACAGCTGGGGTGGTAGTAGAAGTTGGAGTTTCAATGGCTGGAGTGGTAGTCTCTGTGTCGCCGTAGGCGGGTGGTGCTGCACCGTCAAGATCGAGGACATCCTCGTCGACGTGAGCGTAAGACGGCTCTCCTACTGTCGTGTGCATAGACACGGCATCAGGGTCTTCATCCTGATAAGGCTTTGCTGAATCAAGATTGCCCATGGTGAAAATGATTGAAAAGCGATGAAGGGTATTGGCGATCTCTGAGTGATTCTCAGTCCTGGTATTTGAGATTCAGCTTCAACCTCAGTTTCAGGCAGCAGCCTCTTTGTGAGAGAAAAGAAACAGGTTCTTGGCGCGTTGATGGCGCGGTTTTGTCAATTGGGCTGAGACCAAGACCGATGGAGTAACCGCCGAGTCCACTATGGATTTAGGCGAATCAGCACTGAAACCGAAGATAAACCCGAGATTCAGGAGACCGTAAGCACTAAGCGACATTGAGCATAGGGAGCATATTGTCGTTTGTTTTTATTGGTTGACCGCTATATCTGCCTATTCATGCAATTCTCGTTCTTCCAATTCCATCACTTGGTCTTCACGAACTGGTGCCTCAAATGCGATGCGTCCCGAAGAGCTATTCCGTTCAACTTTACCAAGCTTGATGCTGACTTCTTTGAGAGTTCGGGACCGCTCGAGGCCATCGAGCATGGAAGCCTTTTGCAGTTCCTTTCCGCATCTATTATCCAGTGTAACAGGTTCAACAGTATCTCGACCCACTTGACCCCACGTACAAGAAGGTGATAAAAGCTCCGCCAGAAGCGCAGTTGAAAGGGCTGTCTTCTCCTGTAACTGGGCTACCCCTTTGGCGGTATAGCCATCTAATTCAGCAATTTCAATTGGCTGACAACCCTCTATAGCGGCTTGAGTACAAGTTGGCCTATAGCGGCTGATTTACTTATTTTGATTGGTTATATATCCCTGTTGTGACCCTCCTGAAGGGCTGTGGCACTTAAAGAGATATGTGTTTCACCCGATTATCTGCAATTGTGCTTGATTAAACTGCTATCTGATATGTTTCTGCCCCCTCTTTTAGGCTAATGCCTTAGACTATTCCTAATTAGGATCCATTTAGTTAGGTAATAATGCCTTTCTCTAATCTGAGGCTTATTTATATTAAATGCCTTGCGCATGCTGTACCTATTCTAGGATTACATGACTGCTCCGATTTAATAATATGACAAGCATGTTGGTTAGTATGAATTTTACCTGAAGAGTAGTTTTTTAATGTCAGACATTACGTGTATTTAGTCCATTGATCCAGATTGGTATATTTATGTTGTGTTCTGTTGAAATCTGCTTAGAGGTTTTACTATTTCGGTTGTAATCTTAAAGTATCCCTGCTTGCACGTGAGACCCCAGCATCTGTTCAACAAAGCCTCCCCTACCACTTTCAAAGCCCTTGGCGTTGCCAAGCTCGAGAAGCCACCTCTAGCCATTTAGAATTGCCGCCTTTGCC
>JABCJY010000311.1:0-33144 GCA_013184415.1 Fusarium concolor | reverse complement strand
GCTTATCTGTTGCACTTGCTTATCAACCACGTTAAAGATAAGGGATTATTAAAATTAATAAGCTAGGCTATATGTCCTGATTTATATTGTGGTTGCAAATAGAAGATATATTTTACGAAGACTCTTTATATTCCCAAGTTATTATTTTAATATAGAAACTTTATTCCAGAAGGCGCGGAAAGGAATAAATACTAAGATCTAATAGAAAAATAGCTGAAAATTAAATTACATAATACAACTACTCTGCATACTCCTTAATAGCTAAGCTAAGATTAGGAAAATCCCAATCCAAGTCATCCAAAGAAACGTCCAATCTACCACTAGCAGACAAGCACATTATCTGCAGTACTGCCATCTCAAACAAACTAACCAGTCTAATCACTGCCCCACGATCTACTATGCGACTATCAAACGGTAGATTGATCTCCAATCCCTCTCCATCAAGCGCAGCAATATCCATGTAAAAAGCAGACGAGCTCTGACCCATCGATTGTATTTCGCGACGCTGTAGCCCGATCCCAGTACCCAAAGCCTCTTTGTGCGGGTTCGATGGATGCACGACGATAGGCAGCGCAGCTGATGCTATATGCTTTGTCTCAGGATCGGACGTGCTCGTATGTTCATGTAACACAATGCTGCTAGATCGCTGCTTCGCATGGTCAAGATAGTCTTTCAGCTTCACAGCCCAGGACTTGTCGTTGCCAGCAGTGATGTCGATGCGGAGAGGCGCTGATGTTACAGTTGTTCCGACCATTCTCTCAATGCCCTTTACAGGTACACTGCGCCCAAGTAGGGTGAGTTCCAAAACAGTAGAACTTGATCCAGTCAGACGAGCTGTGACTAGTGAAAGAGCGGCGTATGTAAATGCAGCCACTGTCAAGCTTAGTTGGGATTGTTGATAGTGCATAGGAAAGGCAATGGTGTGCCTGAGAAGACTGTCCACACGACCTCCATCAACGCATTGATACAAAGGGGTAATGCTCGATCTATTACCAGCAAGATGTTCACGCCAAAATTGTGAAGAGAGTTCTTGGCTCTTGGTTTGTGTGACATGATACACAAAGGCGTTATACTTGGGTTCTTTCACCTCGTAAGAATCATCCAGGTAGAAAGCTTCCAAGTCATTCATAATGATACCCAACGAGACGGCATCATATATGGAGTGATGATAGGTGACAACAAAATGCCTTTCCATACCCTCCGACACAATGGCGGACCTGACAAGCGACTCTCCATATCTCATGCTTTTCGCTTTATCAGCCTTTAGATACTCCTCAAGATTCTCTGAATGGATCCAGTCAAGATTCTCGGAAGCCTTCTGAACAACTTGTAGATGTTGATGTCGATCGTTGGACAAAAAGATTCGAGTCCGTAATGCAACATGAGCAGCCACGGTTCTAGCCCAGGATTTCTTGAATTGAGCCAAATCCATATTAGACGAGAGTTTGAACACATCCTGAAGTGTATATGCACCAGGCTGGATCTGCGTAGTACTGATGAACTGCTCTTGAACTCGTGTGCAGGGATAGATGTCCTGGATAGCATCTGGGGGCAAATTGCAGTGGATGCTCGCTTCAGCAAGTAACTCATCCTGATTTGTTACTTGTTCCACAAGAGAAAACGGAGGGATGTCTTGGTAGTGTTCAGTGGTGCCTTGATCAGAAACCCGAGCTAGATCACGCAGCACCGGGTGAGTGAAGAGGTCTTCGACTGAGATGGATAACCCTGCAGCTTGGGCAATAGGAATCATTTTCATAGCCGCAATAGAGTCACCGCCAAGACTCATAAAGTTTGCCTCAATACCAAAGCTCCCAGGTGAAATAGACAGGATATCAGACCAAATGTGGTGCAGAGTTTGTTCGTTCGGAGTGGTAGCTTTGATGATGCTTGTTTCACCCGTTGCCAGAGAGTACAAGGCCCGTTGCCTCGTATCCATTCCGGAGACAATTTGTTTGAGTTCCTTTCTGTCTGTCTTGGCCGAAGAGTTTAGTGGCATACGAGTCAAGGGGAGTAACATGCTTGGAATCATATGACGTGGTAAAGTCAAAGCCAGATGGTCATGAGTCGCTCTGAACGTTTGACGCGCCCATTGCTGTGCTCCCTCTGCTGAAGAGAGTCGAGCAGGTCCATCATCCGGAGATATTCCTTCATAGTCCACAAAAGCTGTCAAAAGTGAGGAGGTTGAAGAATCAGTACTCAACGAGACCATTTCAACAGCAACCTGAACATTCCGATCAGCATCTTGCTTAGCTAGCGCCACACGAAGCTGATACTCGATCTCGCCTAGCTCTATCCTCTGCCCGTGTAACTTGACTTGCGAGTCCTTTCTGCCAAGAAATTGAATCTTGCCATCAGGAAGATATCGCACAAGATCACCCATCTTGTATAATCTGTTCTTTCGGCCATTAGGTAGCCAAGCTGCTGTTTCCAAGAATGCCTCCTTGGTCTTAGCCTCGTCCAAATAGCCTTTAGCGACGTTTGGTCCTTCGACAATGAGCTCACCAATACTTCCAATGGGAACCAACTTGTTGTAGTCGTTAGGATCCACGATCCAAGTTGCGCACCCGATTGCATATCCAATATGGGAGCCATTGTGCGTGATACCGACGCCAGGGTCACAGTGGGTCCAGATTGAGCATTCAGCAGGCCCAAAGCTATTCACTAGGAAAAGACGGGGTGCCCAAACAGTGATGTTTTCTGGTGTTGCCGTCTCTCCACCAAATACAAGAGTCTTCAGCGAGGGGACCTTAGTTGCGTCTAAAAGGGACGCCACGCTTGGAGTCAAAAAGGCCCAGTCAACGCGCATTCGGTTTATGGCACCGGCGAGGTCATTCATGCGCTCAAAGTCAGATGGGACACAGACGCATGCCCCAGCAGAGAGGGAGGTAAATATCTCACCGATGCTAACATCGGATATATATGCAGTAAACTGTAAGTTACGAGAACCTTTGCGGTATCGAAGGATCTCCCTGTGTCCCTTTATGCTGCTAGTGAATGCGGTATGATCGATGAGGATGGCCTTTGGCTTGCCAGTACTGCCGGATGTAAAGAGAATAAATGCTGGATCTTCGTAGGACACTGCTGATGACGGGCATATTGGTGTCTTGTCCATTCTTGTCAAGACCTCGCGGTCCACAAACATGCTCCTTGGTGTGATCTTCTGAGATTTGTCCTGGTACTTGCTGCTGGAGATGGCTAGGGTGGCACCAACATCTGCTGCGAGCTCTTGTAGTCGTGGAAGGGGTTGCTCAGGATCCATTGGCACATTGGCACCACCAGCCTTGAGCACGGCCAACATGGTGACAACCGTCCAGATGCTCTTCTCGAACAGGATTGGTATAAGAGTGCCTGGGACGACTGCAAAGGTGCTGATGAGGTGGTTTGCTAATGATGAAGAGAGTTCATCAAGTTGGCGAAATGTCAGTTCTCCTTCCCAAGAGCACACGGCGGGTGCATCTGGCTGAGAACGAACACGTTCCTCCACCAGAGTATGAACATAGGTTTGCTGTGGAGGTGGAACAAAAGCATTCCAAAGGTTGATTTCACCCATGTCGGCAGGACCTGTCAGATTCATGTCTGCTAGTCTCATATGTACGCCACATGTAGATATTTGTTGTAACATGTGCTCGAGCTGATCAACCACTCGTCGAATCTGTCTGGGATCAATGACATGGTTATCAAAGCTGACGGCGAGTGATAAAGAGTCAGCTTCAGCAGTGCATTCGATGCTCAAAGCAAAATTGTGAAACCCATCGGCTCTTCCGAGATCGACTTGTTTCAGACCCAAAGCGCCCGATCCAAGTCCCTCAACAGACGAGGTGTTGATCACCAGCAAATTGTGAAGTTCGGACGCCGCCGAGATTGAGGAGCTGATACGCTTGATGTTCTGTAGTCCATATTGCTCATGAGGCATCATCGATGTTGATTGCTCTTGTATCATAGTTAGGAAGTCACTAACCGAAGCATTTCGATCAATGGTTACTCGGACTGGTACAGTAGCCAGAGTTGGTCCAATGATATTTTCTATGCCCGCGATTGGTAAAGTGCGTCCTCCGACTGTTGATGCAAAGACGATATCATCCGTATCAGAATAAGACGCCACCACAAGGGACCAGGCGGCGCGAATGATGGAAGAGGTAGTAAACTCAGTGTCATGGCGTGCGGGAAGAGCTATCGTACGCTTGAAGGCGTCATTAGTCATCGGCCGATGTTCGATCGAGGGTAGCCTGGGGAATGTAGGGGCTGGGGCTCCCTGTAGCGACATCTCCCAGTAGGCTCTAGAACTGTCTGAGTCCATTCCGAGGAGATACTGAACGAATAGACTGTAAGGACAGGAAGGCTTGACAAGGTCCTCGCTATAGACCCTTCCAACAGCGTCAAACATTGGCCCAAGGGAAGCGCCATCATAAACAGCGTGATGAGCCGTAACAACGAAGAAGCGGCCTTTCTGGGTATCCGCAACAATGGCGCATCGTGAGGTAGGCTGTCCCAGCTGAACAATCTTGGTTGAATCGGTCGTCAGATACTCATCCAAGTTATCGCCGTATGTCCACTCCAGAGGAGCGTCGATAACAGCCTGCATCAGCTGATGTCCCTGAGAGGGAGACTCGAAAAACCGGGTTCGAAGAATGGGAGCAGCTTTCGCGACCATGCGAGCCCAACCATCCTTGAAACGTTCGAGATTCAGTTCATCTGGGATTTCGAACACCATCTGGGCCAGATAGCTACCAGACGTCTTCAAACTGAGGGCTAACAACCCCTCCTGCAATGCTGAACAGGGATAAATGTCTTGGATCTGCTGTGCTGTGACCTGGCACTGCTCCTGGGCTTCAGAACAAACAATATCAAGTGTGCCGGTTTGAGGGATTAGAGAAAATGGCTCAACAGTGATAGGCCCCGTTGACTCGGTGAACGTTGTCGCAATTGCGGCCATCTGTTGCAATGTTGGGTTCTTGAATATCTGCTCAACCGTCAAGGAAATGCCCACGGCGCGACCTTTTGAAACGAGATGCATGGCACTGATAGAGTCTCCTCCAATACGAAAGAAGCTGTCATGTATACCAATATCGATTTCAATGTTCAAAACCTCTTGCCACAGCTTGGCCATCTTCTGCTCGGCCGGACTGGAAGGGAACTGCTTTTCTGCTGAAGTGAGGGCATAGTAGCTGAGCTGCTCGACAGAAATGGTAGAGGCTAGGGCAGATAGAGCGTTGCGGTCCGTCTTTGCAGATGCTGTGAGGGGCATTGAAGTTAAAGGGATAAACGCAGTGGGAATCATGTGCTGGGGTAGAGTCTCTGCGAGCTTGGCAGCGAGTTGATCGAGGATGACACCAAGTTCCTGAACCTTGGCTGCCGACAGCACTTCTGCCTGGGTAGTGTCCCCGTTTTTGTCGGTAACTTGGGGATCTTTTGGAGCATGGAAGGCGGCGAGTAAGGGAGCTGACTTTCCTCCAGCGATTCTGACCATTTCGACGGCCACCAAGGTTGAATCGGGGATGTGTCGCCGGATCTGATTCTCAATCTCGCCAATTTCAACTCGTTGACCTCGAAGTTTGACTTGGGTGTCTCGTCGCCCAAGAAACTGCGTTTTCCCATCGGCCATCAGTCGTGCAAGATCGCCGGTTCTATAAAGCCGTCGGTTTTTACCGGCGAGCTCGATCTCAATGAATGCTCTCTGCGTGCGTTCAGGGTCATTGAGATAGCCCTGGGCCAGGTTCGGCCCCTCAATCAACATTTCACCAGTAACACCAATTGGCATCAACACCGACGGATCGTTCGGGTCAGTGATCCAAGTAGCACAGCCTAGGTTATGGCCCCAATTGCTGCCAATATCTGCAGTAGAAATACCTGGATTGCAGTGCGTCCAGATGGAGCACTCAGCTGGACCGGCAGAGTTGATGAGGTATAATGAATCTGCCCAGGTCGAAATATTCTCAGGCGTAGCTGTTTCGCCGCCAAAAAGCAATGTTCGCAAGCAAGGTACCTCTTCAGGTTTGAGTAGTGCAGCAACACTAGGCGTGAGAAATGCCCAGTTGACATTTAGATCGCGCATAGAACCAGCAAGGTTATTCATACGGTCATAATCGGAGGGTACACAGACGCAAGAGCCCACAGCGAGCGAGGTAAAAATCTCACCAAAGCTGACATCGGAAGTATAGGCTGTGAATTGGAAGTTGCGAGATCCAGGCCCCGTGTAATAGCGGAGCGTAGAAGAGTGGCCGTTGATGCTACTGCAGAAAGCTGCATGGTTGATGACGATACCTTTAGGCTTTCCGGTTGTACCAGAAGTAAACAAGACGAAGCATGGATCATCTGGTCCCGCAGAGCGAGTGGCACACCAAGTATCAGCAGGTGTTAAACTTGGAAGATCAATGTGATCAAACAAATCTTCATCTACCACGATAGCCTGTCCATCAAAGGAACTGGCCAGGTCGAAGTATTTCCGGCTGCAGAGGATGACTTCTCCTTGTGTGGCGTTGATTAAGTCCTCGAGTCGTGCCTGTGGATGCTCTGGATTGAGGGTGACGTTGGCAGCACCGGCTTTGAGAACGGCCATCATTGCCACAATCGTCCAACAACTCTTCTCAAACAGCAATGGCACTAGTACACCTGCACCAAGTCCTTGAAGCTTTAGATAGGCAGCCAAAGTCGTAGCCTTGATCTCTAACTCGGAGTAAGTGAGCTGGCCATCTCGGGCACAAATAGCAGGGGCGGAGGGTTGCAAGCGAGCACGACTCTCAAATAGCTCATGTACACAGGATTCAACACTGTCTGGGACGGATCTATTCCATTCCAAGATTTCAGCCTGGTCTGACGGACTGACATGATCAATCTGGTCCATTTTTAAATCAGATTGAGCAGAACCTGCTTGCAGCTGCAAAATGAGATGTTCGAAATGGCGAGCAATCCTCTGGACTTGAGCCTTGGGTATAACGTTGGAGTCGAAGTTGACGGTGACGTGGATGGCTGCTGAATGAATGGTGCATTCGACGACCAGGGCCATGTTATGAAATCCTCGCATGGATAGTGACTCTTGATCCATATTTTTGACAGTTCCAAAGGTGAAGCTAGAGTCGTTGAAGCTACTCTCACGCGAGCTTTGGATAACAAGCAAGTTCTGGAACTCGCAAGCTCTCGCGATAGGCTCAGAGAGATACTTGATGTTTTGTAGGCCGTACTGTTCATGTTGAATCGACTCGATCTGTTGGACGTGTAGCTGCTCAAGATAGGAAAGGACCGACTGATCGGTGCTGCTTCGTGCACGGAAAGGAATTGTAGCAATAGTTGGTCCCTGGACCATTTCAATCCCGGGAATTGGCGCCATCCTACCATTAACAGTAGTACCAAAGACTACATCAGACGAGTCGCAGTATTTGCTAACAAGCAAACCCCAAGCACCACGAAGAATAGTCGCCATGGTTACCGTAGAGTGAGGGGCAAGATCAGCCGGGTAGGCGAATTGGTGCTCAAGAACATCGTCAGTGGCAGGCTCGTAGCTGTGCGATGGGAGTTCAGGAAACAGAGTCTGCGTGGCGCCCTCCAAAGTGCTAGACCAGAAAGCATTGTTCTCTTCGGCATTGAGCGACTGCACATGATGGATAAAGTTATTGTAGCCTACAGACTTGGGAAGAGCGAATCCCTTGAGCGTCATTTCGACTTTCTCAAATGTTGATGCAATAGACCACCCGTCATAGACAGCGTGGTGAGCAGTGAGAACAAAGAATCGCTCCTGTGTTGTCTTATCAACCACGATGGTAAATCGAGTGAGTGGGGATCCTAAGTTCATTGGCGTTTGTTTGTCCCTCCGGAGAAAGTCGTGTAAGTTCTCTTCTGTTCCCCATTTTGGCTCCTCATTCACAACGGCCTGCAGCATTGGGTGATCCATGTTATTCAACGATGGCTGGTAGAAGCGAGTTCGAAGAATGGGTGAGTCGGAATGGACAGTGTTCCATGCGGCTTGGAGCACCTCTATATCCAACCCTTCGGGCACAGCGACCACGAATTGAGAAAGGTATGCGCTGGCGTTCTTGAGAGACACGGCCATGAGACTGTTTTGCAGAGCGGAGCAAGGATATATGTCCTCGATCATCGCAGGTTCGACATCGAACTGGGAAGCTGCTAGGAGAATCTCCTCTTGGTGAGTGGAGATTTGGCTGAACGGCTTGACGATTGTTTCTTCCAGTGGCTGAATCGAGGTCATAGAGAGGGCCATGTCGCGCAAGATAGGCTTTGACATGAGAGCCTCAACTGACAAACCGATTCCCTGCTCTCTAGCCAGAGTGACGAGTCTCACAGCGGCAATGGAGTCTCCGCCGTGTTGGAAAAAGCTGTCGCCGGAGCCAATTGTACGGGCATCGATGTTTAAGGTTGTTGCCCAAAGCTCAGAGAGTTGTCTTTCTTTGTCACTCGATAATGCAGACGAGTCATTGGTGTGAAGCGAGTAGGTAGCGACTGCTTCGGAGCTGAAGTCTGCTATCAGACTGCGAAGAAGATGTCTGTTCAACTTCCCATTGCTGGTACTGGGCCAGTACGAGAGTGGAATATACAATGACGGCACCATATAAGAAGGAAGTGTCCCAGCCAAGTCAGACTTGATTCCATCCAGTCGTGCTCGCAAGTCTGCCTCAATCGGAAGAATCGGCTGCTCTTCATTCGCAGTTTGCGGACTCTTAGTATGGAAGAACAATGCCAGAGCTTCATGTTGGCTATTACCAGGTCGAACAAGCTCGACGACAAGGTGTTTGGCTTCGGGCATGGTTCCCACAGCGTTGTGTTCGATGTCTTCTAGTTCGATCCGGCGACCATGAAACTTGACTTGGGTGTCTTTACGGCTGACAAACTCGACGATGCCATCAGCATTGTACCGTACTAGATCACCGGTCTTATAGACTCGGGAGCTTCTTGCTTCAGGAACCAGACGGTCTAAGAACTTGGGATCTGTGATAAAGGCCTCCTCAGCAGATTTTGTGTCTAGGTAGCCTCGCGCCAGAGTATTGCCCTCGAGCACGAGTTCACCCACTGCTCCAATTGGTAGGAGAACATTGGGGTCACTGGGGCCAACGATCCAGCTCCTGCAACCAACTGAGAGACCGATCAGATTGCATGGTGACTGCGAGTCTGGCACACGGTGGGCCATGGCGAGTACGCTGGCCTCGGTAGGCCCGTATCCGTTGAACAGCCTAACCGCACTGGCCCATGTTTCGACGTCCTTCTTGCGTACTGGTTCGCCTCCAAGGACAAGAGTGTGTAGGGTAGGAACCTGAGAAGGTATCACCGTTTGTGCAAACGTGGGCGTGAGAACGGCAAAATTGACGTTTAGGTGTTGAATGCACAATGGAAGGTTATCCATCAAGCTTGGCTCGGAAGCGATGCAGAGACAGCCACCTGATACGAGGCAAGCAAATATTTCGCCGATAGAAACATCGAATACGTATGGTGCAAACTGAAGCACGCGGATATCGGGTGCAAATCCTAGATAGGACGAAAAGGACGAAACACTGGTGGCAATAGCTCTGTGTTCGACAACAACACCTTTGGGAGTGCCAGTAGAGCCAGATGTAAAAAGGACATAAGCGGGGTGAGTTGGTGATGGGTTGCAGAGGGATCTTGAAAGCTTGGGCAACCCGTCTATCATTGATCTGGTCACCTCCACAAACCGCCCCTCCATGTCTTCGAATAACGGCCGAGTCTTGGGGGATACGAGTATCAACTTGGCGTTGACCCGCTTGATGATATCCTTGAGTCGCTTTGTCGGGCTAGACATATCGAGAGGAACAAAGCAGCCGCCACAGCGAAGGATAGCCAGCATGGCAACAATGGCGAAAGCAGACTTATCCATACAAAATGGTACCTTAACTTCTGGTCTCACACCAAGGCTGCTGAGATATTGAGCTAGAATCATTGAAAAATGGTCTAGCTCGGAATATGTAAGAGAGGTGTCCCATGATTGGATGGCAATACGGTCAGGGCAATCCTTGGCGTTCTGAAGAACCATCTCATGCAAGCAGCCGTCCAAGGTTGGTGGAGGCTTTCTGTTCCAATTCTTGATCTCCTCCGCATCAACAGGGTTTATCATGTCAATACATGATAGACTCGACAACGGGGCGCTGTTGGCCAATTGCTTGATCACATGGGCCAGTTGTCGAATCAGGCGTTTGGCCTGAGTTTCTCCCAAAAGCTTGGAATCGAAGTGAATCTCCAGATGAAGATTGCTAGCTGAAGGGCTGCACTCGACAACCAGAGGAATTCTTGGCGGTTTATCGGGTCGTTGATATAAGTTGTCCATGTCAAGAAAGTCCGAAGTTGCTTTGATTTCGGCTGAATCCTGTACGACGAGGAGAGTTTCAAAATCGCAAGCCAAACGCGCATCATCCGACACCTTGATGATATTTTGCAAACCAAACTGCTCATGCTGCATGATTTGGGTTGACATATTTTGAGCGCCCTGGAGAAGAATATCAACTGGCGCCGAAGAGTCGAACGTGACCCTGAATGGGATCGTGGCGATAGTAGGTCCATCAATATACTCGATATCAGCAAGGTCCAACGAGCGACCGCCCACGATAGTACCAAAGACAACATCGGGTGTTTGATCACTGTTGTATGTTGCAAGAACCAGGGCCCAGGCAGCTCGTACCAGAGAGGTGATAGTAACTCCGGAACGCGCAGTAAAGTTATCACTCATGGCAACATCTTGGGAAATGATATGATCGGCTGTAGGCTTGTAAGCTGTCGGCGCCTGCTGAATAAATGAGCTCCTTGGAACACCTTCAAGGTAAGAACGCCAGAACTCGGGGGTTACGTTGTCCTCTGATCGGGCGATGTGATCCACGAAGGAATTGAATGTAACGAAGCGAGGAATGGTTTGACGACGATAGATCTCCTCAGTCGCCTCCAGTAGGCGTCGGAGTGACCAACCGTCATAGATTGCGTGGTGCAAAGTGAGGATGAAAAAGGTCTTGCCGTCCTTCTGCCTCACGATACCGGACTCAGCCATGCTTTGTCCCAGCTGGAATCCGTTTTGTAACTGGTGACCAACAAATTCCTCTAGACTGTCTCCATGGCTCCATCGCACCTTTTCTGAGACAACCACCTGCAACATGCCAGCTGTGACAGTGTCCATGACTGCTGGCATAGACTTGTTTCCAGCTACGTTGAAATAGCTCAATGTCCAGATGAGATGGGAGCAAAAACACAAAGTTTGAGACATAGGCCCCAGAGTCTTTGATCGAGAGTGCCACAAGGGCCTGCTGCAATGGTGTAGTGGGGTATATGTCTTGAATTTGAGATTGATCAACGTTACACGCACCACAAGCTTCGCTCAAGGTAGCGGCAGATGGCTTCGAGGGCAAAAGAGAATATGGGGCCAACTCGACAGGATGATCTTTCTGCGACAGAGAACTCGTTATGGCAGCCATATCGCACAATTTGGGATGACTGAAAATATCGGCAACAGTGAGGTGAATGTCCTCTTTTCTCGCAGCAGCTACGAGTGACATAGCTCTGACAGAATCACCCCCGCAGTGAAAGAAGTTGGCGTTGGCGTTGATAACTGTTTCACCGTCGAGCTTGAGAACCTTGGCCCACAGTTGCTGCAGGTCTTTCTCGCGTTCGGTCAGCGGCCGACTTGGCTCGCTTTCTCCAAGAATGTTTCTCATCTTTTTCAACTGATGGGCAGTGACGCCTGCCAGCATAAGACGAATGCTCTTTCGGTCCTTCTTACCTGATGCTGACAGCGGGATATGGGTGACAGGCATGTAGAGTGTTGGAATCATGTAAAAAGGCAGCATGCGCGAGAGATAGGAATCAAGACCAGACAGCATAGCGCTGAATCTCGCCAACATCTGCTCATCATCTTCCACCTGGCACTCATGGTACTTTGCCTCGTTACCTTTGAGGCTTATGCAAGCCACCAACATGGCTGTGCCGTTTGGCGGAGTAAAGACATCTGCGACGACTTCAACAGCCGATTGAGCGTAAGTGGAAACATGGTGCTCGACTTCGCCAAGCTCCATCCGCTGTCCTCTCAGCTTCACCTGACTGTCTCGTCTACCCAGGCAAACAATCGTCCCATCAGCTTGGTACTGGCCCAGGTCACCTGTACGATAGAATCGACGGGGTGCGCTCATGCCCGACACAGGGAAGCGATTAGACCATGCGGGGTCCGTGATGTATGCAGCGTTGGTGCTTCTCGGATCATTCAGATATCCTCGAGCCAGCTGAGGTCCTTCCATCAGGATCTCACCCACTGTACCAATCGGCGTCAGCCTCTCAGGATCATCCGGGTACGTCAGCCAGACCAATGCCCCCAAGCCTCGGCCGATGTTTCCCGGCTGAGTAATATTCGGCATGTCGATAGGTCGTCCAATAGTGGTTACTGAACACTCTGCTGGCCCGTAGGTGTTGAACAGACGAACATGCGGTGCCCAAGTTCGAATGGCTTCAGTTGTGACAGGTTCGCCTCCAACGGTCAAGACGTCCATTTTGTGAGAGCCAAGGTCACGCGGATCGATAGAACAGGCTACTGTGGGGGTGAGAATAGCGGTGTTTGCTTTCAGTCTGAGTATAGAGCCAACCAAGTCGTTCATCCTATCTGATTCAGATGGAATGCAGACGCAACCGCCAAGGAGAAGAGTATGGAAAATGTCGCCAAAGCTCTGGTCAAATGTATAAGCGGCAAACTGTAAACATCGACTGTGTGTGCCTAAATGAAGAAGATTGGCAAGATGGAAGGCTCCTGTGCAGATTCCTCGGTGTTCGATAACTACTGCTTTTGGGGTGCCAGTGCTGCCGCTGGTGTACACCACAAAAGCCGCGTCGTTGGGTTTACTTTCGATCCCTGCAGGATGCAGTGAGTTGGGGATGTTGGCCATTGTTTCCTCGTCCAATACAAGAGTTTTGAGCCCATGGGACGCATTATTGTCAAATATATGAGCGTGATCTGATGTTGTAACCACAGCAGATGCAGATACTGCTGAGAGTATACCGTCCCGGCGTCCAGGAGGATGCTTGGGGTCAATGGTAACGGAAGCCGCGTCAACTTTCATGATAGCTAGCATGGCAACAACCACCCACTTTGACTTGTCAAAGCAAAACGGTACAATGTTGCCAGGTTGTATCCCTCGAGATTGGAGATAGGCAGCGTAACAGTTACTGAGGGAATTGAGTTCCTTGAAGGTAAAGTTTCCATCCCAGGCGCAGACAGCCTCGGCATCAGGGTTCGATGCCGCTAAGCGGTCAAGCTGGTGATGAATACATTCGTCCTTCACGCAAGCCATGGTCGAGTTCCAGTTACTAATGAGGTCATGATCCGAATCGCTGATCAAGTCAATCTGGCTGAGTTGGAGATGTGTGCGGCACATCTGCTGCGTGACATGTTCAAAAGTCTTGATAATTCTGTTCGCCTGAGCGGGATCAACGACTTTGGAATCAAATGCTGCTTCGATTGAAAGACCCCGTTCAGACGTTGCCGTACACTCGAGCGTGAACGGGATAGTGGAAAAGCCTTTGGAGTCCTCTGGTAGCTTCTCAAACCCGTCAAAAGCAACATTGATATCCTGCCCTTGGCTTGTCTGAATCACCAGAAGATTTTGAGCCATGCAGGCTGCTTTACAGTCGGTGCTAATGTTGCGAATGGATTGAAGTCCGAGCTGCTCGAAAGCCATGGTTTCAGTGGCACTCTCCTGTATCGTTTGGAGTAGCGCGTCGACCGTGGTATTCGGGTCGTCGAGCTTTACGCGAATAGGAATTGTTGTAATTGTCGGTCCAATGATTGTATCAATGCCTGGTAAAGGAGCGTTGCGTCCAAACACGGTCGTCAAAAATACCACATCATCCGATCTTTGGTAAGTGCCCACCACAATCGCCCAGGCCGCTCGCAGTACGGTTGTCAGAGTAAACGAATCTGGAAATTCAAGGTTTGACATTTTTGACTCGATGACTGTATCGGCCAAGGCTTGATAGGTTGGATACGGTAGAGCCGGAAATGTTGGAGGCGTTATGTTACTCAGGTACGACTGCCAGAACTTTCTTGAATCATGGTTCTCTACAACACCGGTCGCGTACTCGATAAAGGCGTTGAAAGGTACACAGGGACTTGGGATTGGCTGGTCCTGATACACCAGCCGAACACGCTCCAAGATGCGCTGGATAGACCATCCATCATAAGCTGCATGATGAAGAGTCCACACCAAGGTCTTCTGACCCGTGACCACGTCTTGAACAAGGCGGAAGCGTTGTAGAGCTTGACCCAGTCCACCGATGGCATCTTTGTCTTTTTCAAACTCGGCTGAGGTATTGGTATGATGTTGCTCATACCACCAAAAGTCTTCAGTGAGAACAACTTGCACTATGCCCGATGGTGTTGAGACTAGACGAGATCGCAGTATTGGTGCTTGGCCACAAACAGTCTCCCACGCCTGCCGAAGACGCCGAACATTAATTCGATTCGACACGGAAAACTTAAACTGAGCAACATAAGCACCAGGCTGCTTCTGTGACAATGCAAATAAACCATCTTGAAGGGGCGTACAAGGATAAATATCCTCGATCAGGTCCGGAAGAACACTGCAGTCCAGTGCTGCTTGTGCCTTTGTCTGCTCTTTAGTGTCTCTTGGAAGTAGCGAGTAGGGTTCAGGACTCTCTTGCACTGGCGACGTCTCTATCACTTTTGGTACTTCAAGTACCAGAGCCTGAGCCAAATCAGCCAGAACAGGATGTTTGAACACATCAGATACCTGCAAGGTGACTCCTCGCTGGCTAGCCAAGGAAGCTAATTGCATAGCTTTGAGTGAATCACCACCGCATCGGAAGAAGTTGTCATCTGTGCCTAAAGAGGCCAGATTGTTGACGCCCAAGACTTGAGCCCACAATCCAAATAAATTCCATTCCATCTCGGTGGTAGGTATTTTCTTCACCTGTTGTAGCGTCTGGGGTTTTGATTCGTTGAAAGAGTGTTCAAGGTGCTCAGAAGCAATGAGTTGCAGTTTTTTGCGATCTGTCTTCCCAGATGCCATAAGTGGAATCTTTCTGAGCACCAGATAGTGCGCGGGTACGTAATATGGCGGGAGGATGTTGGTCAGTTGCGACTCGAGGCCGTTGATGAGATCCCTCACCTCTGCCGATAGATCCTTGTTAGGCACGATGAGGTCCATGCTGTCTGTTCGGCGTTGGTCTTGAGGAGGTCTCTCGAGCCCAATAAAAGCAACGAGTGTGGGTGTATCCGTTCCGAGCACACCGACAACACATTTGAAGTCAAGGGCTAGACGTTGCAGCTGGTCCTCAATCTGCGAGATTTCGACTCGTTGTCCGCGTATCTTGAGCTGTGTATCCCTACGGCCACAGATGGCAATACTTCCGTCTGACTGATACCGCCCTAGATCCCCACTGCGATACACTCTGCCCGTCACTTGGTCGAAGCCATCAAGGACGTCGAATGCCTTGGCCCAGTTGGGGGACTCGACAAAGACAGCGTTGTTGCCGTTGATATAGCCTCGGGCTAGCAAAGGGCCTTCTATGACGATCTCTCCCACGGCACCAATGGGAGCAAGTTTTTGGACGCCGTTAACATCAGTCAACCACATACGAGCTCCGACTCCGTAGCCGATATTTGCCGCGTCGTCACTAGACTTGACGCTGTGCTTACCACCGCACCATATACTCGTTTCTGCAGGTCCGTACATGTTGAGCAGCTTAGTTCGGTCCCCCCATCTTGTCAACACGTCCTGGCCGACTTGCTCACCTCCAACCGACAGAACCCTCAAAGAGCCATCGACAGTGTCTGGGTCCAATAACGCAGCGACAGAGGCCGTCAGGTACGCTTGATTAGCTCGGAGCGTCCTGATTGCTCCAGAGAGATTATTCAGCCGCGCGTGGTCTGAAGGTATGCAGATACATCCTCCAAATACAAGCGTGGTGAGTATCTCGGCGATGCTGACGTCAAATGTATACGAGGCAAATTGCAGAACTCGCGACTCGGGTCCAAACTCCATAAATTGACCATGGGCTTGGATACTCGTACACAACGCTCTATGCTCGAGAACGATACCCTTCGGCTCACCAGTTGTCCCACTCGTAAAGACGACAAAGGCTGGTTGATCAGAGTCAACCACTGGTGCGATGTAGGGATCTCGAGCGATCTTTGTCATCAAGGCAGCACTGACAGATAGAACGCGGTGATCTGGAAACTTGGACTCGTTGGCCGGACTGGTGATGACAATCTCAGCCGAGACGCGGCTAAGAATGACTTGGTGGTGATGGGAAGGGTGGTTTGGGTCCAGGCAAACGCAAGCGCCTCCAACTTTGAGCACAGCCAACATGGAAACAACTATCCACATAGTCTTGTCGAAACAGAGAGGAATATAACGGCCAGGTCTAACGCCCAACGCCTTGAGATGTGTCGCCAGTAAAGAGGAATAGTTGTCCAACTCGTCGTATGTCATCTCGCCATCCCATGAGGAAATGGCAGTGGCGTTGTGTTTTCGACTTAGTCGTTGGTTAAACAAAGCGTGTACAGTTGCGTCAACTGTCTTTGGGAGCTCTCTGTTCCAGGCCGAGATGGTTTCCATGTCCGATGGGCTTGCAAGACACATTTCCCCAATTGTCTTGCAATTGTCACTCAAGAGCTGTTGCAGAGTGAACTCCAACTGCCACACTAGGCGATGGACGCTTGTTTCGTCAAGCACGTTGGCGTCGTAACTTACCATGACCTCCATTTCGTCACTTTCCATACTCGGAGTGCACTCCACGACGAGCGCGTACGACAGAAAGCCGTTGGCGTCGGTTTCAATCCTGCTGCATCCGATCCTTTCGAGCCCTGATACACTCTTGGAAGTCGGGGCTTGAACGATGAGTAAGCTTCGAATGTGTCTTGCCACTTCAGCGTCTTTGTTCACCAGGCTAATGTTGTTCATTCCAATTTGTCCATAGGTCGCCGCGTCGACGTAGCTTTGCTGCACGCTTCGAAGCCACGAGCTGATGTCTTGGCCCTGGTCTACTCTGACTCGCAGCGGCACGGTGCAGCTCGTTGGGCCAGCAATATTCTCGATTCCATCAACCGCTATATTTCGACCACTCAAAGTCACGGCAAAAAGAACGTCATCTGAGTTTTCGTATTGTCCAAGCAAAATAGACCATGCAGCTTGAATAGTAGATGCTACTGTGACATCTGGTCTAGTCTGCCCCGGAAGTGAAACCCTCTGCGTTACGACAGAACTCGTTGACTGGAGATTATTGTTCAAGGGTAACTTGGGAAACGATGGCATACGCGCCTCAGACATCATATCTTTCCAAAAGCTCAGGCCAGTGTCAGGGAGCGGATTGCTGACGATATGGTCGACAAAGACATTAAATGGAATAAGTGGAGGTTTGCCCCCACCATGAGTGTACAAGTCACTCAGCCAATCTTGGATGCACGACAAGGAGTGCCCATCGTATGTGCTATGATGGCCTGTCCAAGCAAGATACTGCGTCGTAGATGATTTGTCTCGTATGATCGCCAACCTGTTGAGTGGTTCTCCTAAACGAATCGGCCTTGCTTTATCGTTCTTCAAGTAGGAGTCGATGCTCGCGTCCGTAACTATAAAGTCAATCCCTGTCCTTGTAACAACCTGCCAGTATGTCGAGGAATAGATCAATCTTGTTCGAAGTATCGCGTTACATTCGACCATAGTCTCCCACGCAGACTTCAAACGCGTCAGGTCAATCGTGTCTGGAAGAGACCAGACGAATTGCGCTGTATATAGGCCCGGCTTCGACAGCGAGAGAGTCATCATCGATTCTTGGAAAGGTGTGCAGGGGTAAAGATCAACAATATCTTGGGAATCGATCTGGCAAGCACGAGCCGCTTCTTGAAGAAGACGGTCGACATCAGGAGGAGTCATAGCAAATGGTTGAATCAAACCAGGCAGAACATGCTCTTCCTCGTTGCTAACTGTGGCCTGGCGAGACATGGCACCTAGTGAAGAATTCAAAAAGGCATCGCGGTAGCTAATCCACATGCCACGACTCTTGCCAGCCGAGATGAGACGCATGAGAGTGATAGAATGGCCTCCCAGCTGGAAGAAATCGTCATCAATGTGGAAAACATGAGACTCATCAACAGGAAGAACTTGCGACCAGAGAACCGCCATTGCCCGTTCAGCCTCAGTTTTCAACGATGTCGTTTTCTGACCAACACTGTCTTCTGAGGAGCGGAACAGCTGTCGCAGCCTTCCGGGCGCCATTCCAGTTACCAAAGAACGCAAAGCTCTCCTGTCGAGTTTGCCTGAGTTAGATACAGGCATCTGGCTGACAGGAATAACAGCTTGCGGGATCATGTAACTGGGTAGTCGGGGAATCAGCATTCTCATAGCCTGGGCCATTTGATCAACAATGGATGGATCTTGGTGGTCAAGTGGCACAATTTCCAAGCCAGACGCGTCTTTCATCTCTACTTTCTTGTTGATGCAGAGAAAGACAACAACAACAGGGTCTGTTTGAGTTTGGACCAGGTCCACGCAGAATTTCCTTTCCGGAAGACCGCATTGCTGAAGATGAGATTCAACTTCGCTCGGTTCAAATCTTTGACCTCGAATCTTGAGCTGGGCATCCTTGCGCTGGACATAAATAAGAGAGCCATCGGGCGCGTATTTGACGAGATCTCCAGTTCTATAGGCACGACCCTTATCCGCACTCCACGGCAGAGCATCAAGAAAGACGCGCTTTGACTCTTCTGGCTTGTTGAGATAGCCGAGTGCGACTCCCGGACCTTGCATAATCAGCTCTCCAACCGCTCCAATAGGTCTGAGGCGGTTTGGGTTCTTGGTTTCCACGATCCAGGTATAGCAGTTCACAGCACGTCCAACGTTCATCGGGTCACTGTCTGGAGACAGGCGGTGAGTGGAAGTCGACCAAACGCTGCATTCTGTGACGCCATAGCCATTCTGGGTATCAATGCTTCCAGCAAAAGAAGCAAGGGTAGTCGAGTCCAAAGCCTCCCCTCCTATTCTTATACGGCGCAAGGTTGGGACACCAGATGGCTTGATCATCTTGGCTACAGACGGCATCGAGGCGACAGTGTCGACCTTCATCCGATTCATAGACCCCATCAAGTCTTCGTGTCTCTCCTGCTCGGACGGCATGCAAATGCATCCTCCAATCATGAGCATCCCGAAGATGTCATATATGGACAGGTCAAATGAGAAGTCGGAAAACTGAAAGAGTCTAGTTTCCGATGTATACCCCATATGCTGGCTGATTAAGGTCAAGTTGGTCACCAATCCAGAGTGAGTCAGCTGGACACCCTTGGGAGTCCCCGTACTTCCGCTCGTAAAGAGAATTACGGCGAGATCTGAGGGTTGATAAACACTATCGACATCGTATGTAGGTCTCGGAAGCCCCTGGATGAATGACGTGCTGACCTCGAGGATGTTAGGCACTAGGCCGACCAAGGCGTTAGATAGTGTTGGTGAAACCAGCAAGAAGTTGGCCTTGGTGTCTGCTGCAAGGACCTCTGATCTAGCTCGAGGCCAGGTCGCTCCTAGAGGCACACAAGTTGCTCCAAGCTTCAGGGTAGCCAGAATTGAGATGACAGCGCAGGCCGACTTTTCGATTTGGTACAATACGCGGTCTCTTTGTCTTATTCCAGCATCTTGAAGGTACATCGCCAGGCTGTTGACCAGATTCTGGAGCTCGAGGTAAGTAAACTGACCCTCCCAGGTGCAGAGCGCAATTGCGTCTGGGCTTTTCTTGACCTGGCTGAAGAATTGCTGATGGAGACAAAACGAGCTGGGTGGCGGCACGTCCACCTGCCATTTTAGTATCTGAGCGACATCAGAAGGGCTTAGAATTTCGATATCATTCAGAGTCTTCTGAGGGTTGTTGCTCAGGAGATGAATGGTATTCTCAAACTGCAAGGCCAACCGAGAAATCTGACTGTGATCCAGTATATGCGAGTCGTATATAAAGTTGACAAATAGTTGGTCGGCGTTTTCCTGGAAACATTCCACAACAAGAGGGTATTTGAAGCCCTCATGTCCCGAGACAGGAACGCCCTCGAGACCTATCTCACTTCCGCTTTGTCCGAAATGGCTTTGCACTACAAAAAGATTGCGAATGTTGACTATATCTTGCATTTCTGGAGATAGATCCTTGAGGTTTGCAAGCCCAATGTGTTGGAATGGAGAGTATTCGAATTGTTGCTTAACGTGAGACACAAACGCTTCCACAGTCCAGCCTTCTGAAGCCAATACCCTGATGGGAATAGTATTGTTGGTTGGGCCAACAATGGCGTCTGCATCAGCTAGGGAAGAAGCGTTTGCTCCCACGATGGTGCTGAAAGTGACATCGTCCGACTCTTCGTATCGCGACACAATCAAAGCCCATGCTGCTCTCATAAGGGAAGAGGAAGAAAACACCGACGTACTGCTGCTCGGAATCGCGAAAGAATACTGATGTGATGCATCCGTTACTGGTCGATGCACTGCGTTATCTTGGGCTGGGAATGCCGAGACTGATGCACCAGCCAAGCTTCGTTTCCAATACTCTTGCCAATCCCTGCGATATAAGTCTTGTTGGAACTGTATATAGCGATTGTATGGAACCGGAGACGGTACCGGCCGCTCCAGATATTTTGCTCCAACAATTCTCAAAGTCTGATCGACAGTTCGCCCGTCATGACAAGCATGATGGCATGTCCAGACCAAGAAGGAGGTCTCGGGTGTTTCCTGGACAACAGCAAACCGAACAAGGCGATCTCCAACTTGCATGCGTCTCTCCAGATCATCTTTCAAGAACTGCGACAAAGTGATATTCTTGTGCTCAGTCCACTCGATATCCTCATCTACCACGACCTGAAGGGTACCGAAGTCTTGCAGGTAGACGATCCTGGTTCGAAGGATTGGAATATCACTGAACACGCTCTTCCATGCCTTGCGAAACCTGTACATGTCAAGGTTATTTGCGATGCGGAAGACAAACTGGGTGACATATGGACTGGCATCCATTGAAAGCGCCATCAATGACTCTTGCAAAGGGCTGGCAGGGTAGATGTCGTCGATAGCACCACTGTTAATTTGGCACTGCGCACTCGCCTGCTCGCATAGGACACCAGCATCAACGTCTTGGCTAAGTAGGCTAAAGCGTTTGCTCACTGGAACAATGGCCTCTGGGGCTACTTTGCGCTCTTTCTTCTTCTTCTTCTCGCTCGCCTCCATCTGTAGAAGAATCGTTGATTGTTGAAGAATGTCATCGACAGAGAAGTGAATATCATGTGAGCGACACAATGTGCCTAATCTGATAGCCGCAAGAGAATCTCCACCCAAGTCGGCAAAGCTACTGTCGACATGGATATTCTTCTCGTCGAGCCCAAGGGCCAATGCCCAAAGATGACGGAGAACGATAGCCTCAGCGGACAATGAGGATACATCCTGAGCCTCTTGACCTGAACTGGCAATTGTGCTGAGTACATCGTCAAGGCGGAATTGCGAAGCTTGTTGGACCATTCCTCGCCGATTGAGCTTTCCTGAATTGAAGTAGAGAAAGCCCTGAACCGGGAGAAAGACTGAGGGTACCATGTAAGAGGGCAAATTATGCGACAGTTGCTCCATCACTTCAGATCTCAACTTATGGAACCGATTCCAATTATTAACGAGCGCCAAGGAGCCAGAAGAGTCAACAGTGTTTGGGGTCGAGTTGATGGTCTGTATAAAAGCCACCAACGTAGCAAAGTCACGGTCTCGGAAGTTGACCACGGCAGAAATGGCTTCCATCCCAGCTGGAAGACATTGACCGAGCCGATAGTCAATCTCGCCCAACTCAATTCTCTGGCCGTGTATCTTGACCTGGTCATCGATTCTTCCCAGAACACACATGGAGCCATCAGCATTGAAACGAGCAAGGTCACCCGTACGATAGAATCGCGCGTCAGCCGGCAGCCCAGCTTCCGAAGCCCAGCTAAGATTCTGAACAAAGGCCTTTTCAGTCAACTCAGGTTTGTTGAGGTAGCCCCGAGCGAGGTTAGGCCCGTGAATCAGGATCTCGCCGACAGTCCCGATAGCGGCCAGGGTTTCAATATCGCCAGGTCGAACCAGCCAATAGGAACAGTCCCTTGGTCGGCCGATCTTGCGTGGGTTTTCATCAGGGCTTTGGACGAGGTTCATGCAGCTCACAATGCAACACTCTGTCGGGCCATAGGAGTTGTAGAGTGCAACAGACCCCGCCCAAGTACGCAGAGTACTTGCGCTCATTGCCTCTCCACCCAGGAACAAAGCCCGTAACGAGGGTACTTGGCTCGGCTGCAAATTCCGTGCCAAGCTAGGCGCAACATGAAGCGTATTGCAATTGTACTTTTCAACTGCCCCAGCGATATCGTTCAGACACTCTTCCCTAGTAGGAACGCAGACACAACCACCTGTCATTAGAGTGAACCAAATATCTTCCATTGTAGCGTCAAAGGTATATGTTGTCACTTGCAAGACGCGAGAGTCTCTGTTGCGACCCATGAACTTTGCTCGCTCCACCGAAGATGAAACCACTGCGCCATGCTCCATAACACATCCCTTGGGCTGACCAGTGGTGCCAGATGTGTAGTATGCGTAGATAGCATGCTCGGCTGTGACGGGGTAATTGGCGGTGGCGGATTCGTTGGCTAGGGATAGCTGGCTGATATCGATGATTTCCAAACCTGCATAGGCAGACGCAGAGCTTGGAATGTTTGTAATAATTCGACTGCTTTCAATATCGTTGATGATATACATCTGACGATCCTTCGGCCATTGTGGATCGAGAGGGACAATAGCCGCGCCCAGCTTCGATAGGGCAAGAGCGCAGATTGTGAACCAAATGGATTTATGGAATGCCAAAGGAACCATGTCATGAGGACGCACTCCCAGTCGATAGAGATAGTTGGCCAAACGGGATGATTCCTCGTCGAGTTGAGCATAGGAAAGGTCTCCATCCCATCCGTGGACTGCACATGAGTTGGGTGAGACAAGCACGTGCTGTTTGACAACGTCGTGTATGCACGCAGGAGTGTAGGGTGTCAAACAAGCGCTGTTCCAGCTAGCCATATCCCTGACATCATCTGCAGTGATGCTTTTCATTTCTTCAATTACTTGTCCAGCTGAGGCCTTGCAAAGTTGGTGAAACACTGTTTCCAACTGTTTGAGGAACCTCTGCACACTGAGCGGGTCAGCACATGCTGGGTTGAAGAGCACTTGAATGGCGATTGCATTCGAAGCAAGAGAAATCTCCATGCTGACCGCTTCGTTTTCCTCCGATACGAGGCCGTTTTCTGATGTCAGCTTCTTGTTCTCGACAAATGCCAGCACATTGTGGATAGCAGGAACGGAGATGTCGGGTGGAAAGTCCTGGGCCATTTTCCTCTTTGACTCCACCTGGTCCAGAAAGTTGCTAATCTGGTCATTCTTGCCCACAAGCACTCGAAGCGGCACGACTCGGCCTCCTGCTCGAACACCAAACAGAACGTCTTGCGAGTTTGAGTAAAGGGAAAGACAAAAACTATCACTGCAACTGCTACAAACCTTCCAGATTTCGTTCCAGATGTAGAGGATAGAATTGCTAATGAGGATCTTGCTATTACGTTCGCCTTATTGGAGTATATTGACCACTCACTTACAGCCAATATGACCCACCTTCGTATTAGTGGTATCATATGCTTGCTTGACTTGAATGGTACCACTGCTTTCCCGACACCTGTCTGCAGTGGGAGGTGGCGCCACTACCAAATTAGCCTTTTTAAACAATATTTAGAAAAACTACAGCGTCAATTTGAAAGGTTATAGCTCTACAACGTCCTGAAGTACATCGCAGCCATCGTTTTCACTTGACATTCATGAGCTCTGTCGCAATACTTGGTTGAAGAGGATTTCCCGATTGTATTCAATAAACAATAAGGTAGCTGAAACATTGCTTTGGCTCCATCATCAGAATTTTGTGTGAGTATAGGTGCGGATCGGAGAAGCAGCTGCCACCCTATACCAAGTCTTTGGATTTTGCTTGTGTGTGAGACTTTTGAGAGAGGAACCAGAGGCAAGTATTTCTGCCTCAAGGTCTTGGTTTACAACATAACCTAAAAACCCGTATTCTTTGTTAATGATTACTGTAAATGCTCCAATTGAAAATAATGCCTAAACTAGAAACCAGCTTGCAACTGCATCGCAGCCCCAGCCGCAGCGACTCCTCCTGATGTACTAGCAGAGCTAACAAATTTATTCGGCGACGCGCAATCCCCAACTGCAAAAACACCAGCCTTTGAAGTTTCAAACATGGGCTCCTTGACTTTGATATCTCCTTCAGCGGTAAGTTGCAGTCCAAGTTGACTATGCAATGCACTAGCCTGTACGGTGGCCGGTTTATGGACCAGAAAGTCTTCTGTTCTCGTGGTTCCATCAGATAACTCAACCTGCACCGTGATTGGCGATGAAGGCGTCTTTTGCGGCATGGAAACCTTCTTAATACCTAGGTTATTTATAGAACACCAATGTTCCTTTCCAAGACGTCGGTAAACCTGATCGCCTAGTTCGGAGTTGCCGTTGGTGTATATGGTGATGAATTGCGAGAACTGATGAGCTGCACGAGCGATGCGTGCAGCAGTTGATACTTCGGCGCATTCACCAACCGCTAGAACTCCAACGGACTCAGAGTTCCGGTCCTCGTATCCATGGCAAAATAGGCAATGAAAACTTCTATATTTAGTCCCTCTTTCTATACAGAGTTCGAGGTGGAATTAGGAGATAAAACATACATTCCTTTAGCCCAACATTTTGAAAATCCTTCAATCTTTGGAAAGACGTCTTTGACGCCTGTTGCCAGAATGAGCTTACGGGCAACGTATTCGGTACCATCAGCTGACTTTGCGTTAAAAAGAGCCTCGAGCTTTCCACTTTGGGTGCTTGTGGTTTGTCGAACAGAAACGACCTCGACCGGCATGTACTTGAACCGTTCATACCGTTGCAACTCCTTGCGTGCAGCGGCACGGAATTCGTCTGGACGTCGATGATCCCATGTCGCCACCATATGCATCCGGCTGCCGGGTATTGTATCAATGGTGTTGCGATATGAGGCACTGTCGAGTAGAACGACGCTATGGTTTTGGCAGCAGAGACCAAGAGCAGCACCCAACCCTGCCGGGCCGCCGCCGATAATAAGAGCGTCGAGTATCTGGGACATTTCAGCGATATTGTTTTAATAATGATGCGGCCAGAGCATGGGAGTTAAGTATGTCTTTTAATAAGTGACGTGGGCGGAGGCAAGCTATCACCATCAAGTGGTGCCACCTTGGTGGTTCCACGAAGATCTGATGCGGTCTTGAACATTTCCAGTCGTTTGCAGATATAATGCGCTGCCAGCGAGCAACCGGTACATTTATCTTTACCCAGACAACTTTCAGAATGAACAATCCCTGGGAACTAGACTACTATCGCGAGCAGTTGGTCTCTGTCGACATTGGCGCCTCTCAACCACAACAACTTTTCCTCTCCGTCCGTGGCCCACCCAGAACAAGCCCCAAACAGCCAGTTGCCATCATAGAATGTGGTGCCGCTGCAACCACTCGCTGGTGGACTGTAGTTCAACGTCTCTTATGCCCGACTCTCCGGGTCTACTGCTATGATCGGGCTGGACTAGGCCGCAGCGGCCCTGCCGTGGTGTTTTCTCGCACAGCATCCAGTATGGCGTTCGAAATGGCAAGGCTGTTTGAAACAGTTGATGTCAAGCCGCGTTTCATCTTGATTACCCATTCATATGGTGCTATCATTGCTCGGGAATTTCTTGCTCATCTTCCTAACCCCACGCAATCGGTTATCGGGATGGTGTTTGTCGAATCCAACCAGGAGAAGACACACCAAGAACTTATGGTTTCAAGCCATCTCAGTACTAGCTTGGGTAATTTGAATAGTCTTGTTGCTACTGGGCTTCACGAAGATCACCAGTATAGCGAGGCAGAGGTAGAGGCAATTCTGAAGCACGAGTCAGGCACTACTACGAATATCAGCGACAAGCCATCGGCAGCGATCTCCGAGTTGGAAAATATGGAGTTCAGCGCGAGAGCTCTTGCGGATCGAGAACAGTTACAAAAGCACATACTTAGCCCAAATCCCATCACCGTAATTCGAGGAGACATAACACGAGATCTCCGACGGCTGTTTAAGACATCGGGGGCGATGTATCAAAGAGCAGAAGAAATAGAGTCGTTTTTGGAGCGCTTTGCCGGCGTTGATAGACAGTTACAGCGGGAAATTCTACAACTATCGCATAGTGCACGGTTCGTTCAGGCAAAGAAAAGTGGTCACCATGTTGAAGCCACAGAGCCAGAATTAATTGCAGCTGAAGCAAGGCGGATAGCAAAGCTAGTTAGACTAATTACATAAGCAAAATAAAGAAAGCCTCTATCTCAGGCTATCAATACTTTTCTAATAGTATATAAAATAAGTAAGTTGATTAAAAGTCTTTTATTTTAGAATTATTTAAGGTATTATATTAAAACCATCTGGTAGCTGTTGGGCTGTAATCCAACATTTCACCATATCGGCGAAAGTTTTGGGCTCATCCTCGTTCCATGGGTGTCGCATTCCCCGATGCTGAACAATTTGACTCCCATTCCCTGCCATTACTGTTTCAAATAGCCGGCGAGAATGATCAATATTATCTGCCGAAACTCCATCTCGAGTCGCAGCGACCACCAAAGTACGACATGCAATCGTGTGAAGCTCTCGCGAGGATATCAAGATATTAAATACATCTCGTGTCAAAGCAAGAGACCCAAGGCCCCGACAAAAACGGTCCCATTCGGCAAATGGTTGTCGCGCAAACCCACTACCTCGTTGAACTCCGTAAACCAACAATGGTAAAAGAGGCGTGAATAGGTTCGGCGTAAACATGTTGAAACCCGATACGATGAGGGATAGGACACAAGAAGGGTGCTGTGATGCCAAAGCTGCGGCAATGTGGCCACCAATGCTGATACCCACTACATGAGTGGCACCTCCTCGCGCTTCGGCATTGATCAGCTCTGCTAATCGACGGACGGTATCGTCAATCTCGAATGGATGGATGTCAACTGAATCTCCATGAGAGGGTAGATCAGGGATGAGGAGATGGTAATTATGCTTTGCGAGAAGGGGCCACACACCGTCCCATTCGCTGCTGTCGGAGAATCCGCCATGGATGAGGAGTATGCTTTCACCACCAGGGTTATGGGACTTATGGAATAGGGTGGCTTCTGTCATATTGGTAGTTGACTTAGGTAGCGGGGGGTTTGTGCAGCTGTTGAATGACTAGGCAGCGTGGAATGTATGGGGGTCAGGAAAGTTACGCTCGTGCCACGTCTATTTGCAAGGTAGAGTCGGCACAACCAATATGCCGATGCTGAACGGGTATGTGGAGTGAGTGTATTTGAGTTGGTCCAATAGGATAATGGGTTGGATAGCTTTTAGCCCGTCCCCTTTCCCAACAGGCACTTTTGTAACACTTGAAGATGGTTGGCTAGTTAGAAGCATAGACTGGCAGCGCTGTTAGTGAAAATCGTACTCTAGAAATACCCTTTTGCGAGACTTTGAGGCTTTCGCTAGCATTATTCGTATATTACAATGCATCGGTTCAGTGGTACGTTACAGAAATAGTGGCGCCACCTTTGTATTACATGGGTCTAGTTACAAGGTTTCGGAAAACTATCCGTCCGCGAGTATGTGGTGCCACCAGTCTCAGTCTTGTGTTGATGTACATAAAAGATGCTGAAGAAAGTAGAATTCTAGATCCTGAATTCAATAGCACAAATGATTAGCGCTTCCAATATGGACAACACAATTGGTCCCCGTGTTGATCCCAGCATTAGAGCATTTGACTTTACAGCACTCTTTGAAGAAAGCATCCTTAACATTTTACCATGGTCGCTTTTCTTGTTGATGCTGCTAGTTCGCCTGAAATTTCTACTGAGCAGACCCAAGATAATCCGCGTGGACAGGCTGTGCCTAATCAAAGAGGTATGGCATATAATCCGCATTGAAAACGATAGTGAACTAAAGGGATAGGCTTTATGGACTCTATATGCAGTCGTTAAACTGGCGCAGCTCATTCTGTGGGCTAGTATCACCGCCTTCAGGACTGCCGGAACTGTGCCAGCTGCGACACTGGCTTTTGTTGGATGCATAGGGGGATCCGTACTTTCCTACTTTGAGCATTGCCGTTCGCGGCGCCCCTCTAGTATCCTCAGTATAATAACCCTTTTTATTCTGCTTTGCGATTCCGCCAGAGTGCGGACTATGTGGTTGATGGACCAACCGCGCGCTATCTCTATCCTAATCACAGCCGCTTTGCCTATTAACTTATTACTCTTGGTTGTTGAATCAATCTCAAAGACTGCTGTTGCCGATGCAAAAGAAGCGGCTAGATCAAGGGAAGAGATTGTGGGCATATTGAATCGCAGTTTCTTCTGGTGGCTTAATCCATTATTCATACTGGGACGCAAACATGTGCTACATATGGGAAACCTTCCGCGCGTTGATCGCAAGGTTCTGACTAGCTATGCTGCGTCCAAGGTTTATGAACGATGGGAAAAGAGTAAGTCAGGTTGTGCGCAATGAATGTACAACACAGCTTTCTGACTTCATCTTATAGAGCCCCAGTCCCTGATGCTCAAATCTCTACAAGCGTATCCGATCACCCTTCTCAAAGGCGGTGTATGTCGTCTGTTCACAGCTCTGTTTGCTATATCGCAACCTCTCTTGCTGAAGCGCACGCTCAGATGGTTTACCGAGCCACCTTCTCCGGTCTCCAATGCCGAGGGTTATGGATTGATCGGTGCTTACTTAGTAGTCTATGGCGGCCGAGCGGTGCGTTTACAAATTCCAAGATACATTTAAAACTGGATTGGCTCTCAATAACTAACAAGACCAGATATTTACAGCATTAGCACAACATCAAAATTACCGACTCATCACTATGATCCGCGCTAGTCTCGTGTCATTGATTTACGACAGAACCTTGACACTGGATCTGGTTGAAGCAAAGGACTCGGCTGCTCTGACTCTGATGAGCACAGACGTCGAAAGAATCGGACAGGGTCTGCAGTTTGTCCATGAGATCTGGGCAACACCCGCCGAGTTTGGTGTAGCAATATTTTTGCTTCAGCGAGAAGTTGCTCTAGGTTCTTTGGCGCCGGTGATAATTGTCATACGTAAGAGAGCCCTAAAAGAACAACCCAAGGATTCTGGCTGCTAATCTCGTTTTAGTTTCTATTGTGGGAACGGTATTACTTGGTATGAAGATTGACCCTCACCAAAAACAATGGATCGAAGCCATTGAACGCAGGATCGCATCAACAACAGATATGTTGCGCAACATGAAAGGGGTCAAGATGTCGGGCCTTGAGGACGCGATTACTTCCATTCTCCAGGCCATGCGTGTTGAAGAGGTCAATATCTCGCGTTCCACCAAGCTGCTATTCATCGGCTGCCAGGTTTTCTCAACAGCCACAACCACCATCAGCCCTGTTATTGGATTTATAATCTACACTTTTATGCAAAAAGCAAAGGGCAAAGCTAGCCTGGCCTCGTCCAATGCCTTCACAAGTTTGTCCTTGTTTAGTATCCTTTCTAGCTCGGTGTATATCTTTATCACCTCAGTTCCAGCTATCTTTTCCGGAATAAGCTGCTTTGGGAGAGTCGAGACTTTTATTGTGTCAGAGAATATCACCGGCCTCACCGTTGTGGAAGGACAAGACTCCGAAGCATCGTCCATTTCAACAGAAAAGATCTCGATGATTGCTCCAAAGAATGCTACCTCTGACTATCTCTTGGCCATCAGAGATGGAAGTGTGCGTTGGAAGGGCCAAGAGAAGCCAATTTTGTCTCAAATCAATCTTTGCATTGAACGAGGCTCATTTTGTCTCATAACTGGACCTGTTGGCAGTGGAAAGTCCTCTCTCCTGTACGCCATCCTGGGTGAAGCTTCCCTAAAGGCTAGGACATTTCAAATCTCCACCACAAGCATTGCATACTGCCAGCAGTTGCCATGGCTTCCCGATATCTCGGTCAAAGAATGTGTGGTGAACGGGAGGGACTGGGACGAGGATCTGTACAAGCGGGCCCTACACACATGTGCCCTTTCAGAGGACCTCGCACAGCTATCTGCTGGTGACCGAACAAAAGTTGGTCATGAGGGAGGGACTCTCAGCGGTGGACAAAGGCAGCGAGTGGTAAGTCCTGTTGGTTTCAGTCTTGTCCAACGTTCGCAACTCACATGGTCATTTCTTACTTTAGGCGCTAGCAAGAGCATTGTATTCTCGCCGGAGCCTTGTTCTATTGGATGATATCTTTAGTGCCTTAGACCCCAAGACAGAAAGTTTTGTCTCAAAAAATCTCTTCTCCCCCACTGGACTGCTCCGTGGGCTCGGAACAACAGTCATATATACCACTGGGAAACCTGGTAAGTTATTCGTATCTGCCGCTTTTACAGTGTATGTCTGATGCCAACGATAATCGCACAGGAAACTCGAATAAATATGCGGATTATACTCTGGATTTGAATAAAGGAGGAGAAGTACAACTGACCAAGACTAGAAAGGACGTGGAAGAGGAGGACATTGATGCTTCTACTTGTAGTCAAGGGCAGACTGGAGAAAACAAACATGAACAAGACGCACATCCCGAGTCCCACCAATCCCTCCAAACGATCCATGAGCATGAGCTTGCTCAAAAACAAGTTCCCACATTGTCCTCAATGGTATTCTACTTAAGATCCACGGGCATGGGATTTTTCGCCCTAACATTCTCCCTGTCACTATTCTACAGCTTCTGGGAAAACTTTCCAAGTAAGATCGATCCATTTATCCTTATGATCATCGTAACAACGGTCTAACTTGCATTACGGCGTAGCTATCTGGGTGAACTTGTGGACTCAGTATGATGCTAAGCACCCATACGGAGATCTGGCTAAATACCTTGGAGTGTATGCACTCTGTGGAGTTCTAGCCCTCGTCACTCATAGTGTCGTCACTTGGTTTGTAAACATAATCATACTTGGAGACGCGAAGCTAATATTATTAGGCTTGTCATGGTATTGATGGTGCAGCGGTCCGCACAGGGCCTACACGAGATACTCCTAAAAACAGTTGCACGGTACGTATCACAGGCCGAGTATGAGGCTTATTTACCAACAAACATAGGGCACCAATGTCATACTTTGAAAGCGTCGATATAGGCTCAATCACGAACCAGTATGCTCAAGATTCAGCTTTGAAATACATGTTTGGATATACTAACTATTCATTTAAGCTTCAGTCAAGATATGGAGAAGGTGGACCTTGAAATTCCGCTCACAGGAGTCCAATCTCTGTTCGGTTCGTGATTGCAAATCATTTTCCCCTTGATCTATACTAACTACATGAAGCTTTTACCTCTGCCCTTGTCCAAATCATCATGCTCTCCATAGGTACTAAGTACATGGCAATTGCTTTCCCCTTCATTATCGCCATCTTGGTAATAGTTCAACGACAATATCTGAAAACCTCTCGTCAGTTGCGAATACTGGATCTTGAGGCCAAATCACCGCTTTATTCCCACTTCACAGAGACTTTTTCAGGCTTGGCAACAATCCGAGCATTTGGTACGCAGACGCAGTGCAAGAGTATTAACACGGAGCGACTCGACTACTCGCAGGGACCATTTTATCTCCTCTACTGCGCGCAAAGATGGCTGAGCCTTGTGCTTAATCTTGTCATCGGAGCAATGGCGATTCTTATGATGGGAATCACTATCAAACTGCGAGGTTCAACCGGTGCCGGGTACATTGGCTTGGCCTTTGTTAACTTGACTACTTTTAGCCAGAGCATTCAGTCATTGATCACATGGTGGACGATGATGGAGGCATCCATTGGAGCAGCTCACCGCGTGCAGCAATTCGAGAAAGAAACAGCACATGAAGATGTACTCGGACAGGTTACTTCTCCTCCAGACTCCTGGCCGAAAGCAGGAGTAATTGAACTCAAAGGAGTTGCAGCCTCTTACTTGTCAGTATAATTCATGCATTCCGTTTAGCCAAAACAGGTGTAGGTTCTAATAATAACATAGATCATCCATCAATCCAGTACTCTGTAATATCACCTTTACAGTACATCCTGGACAAAAGGTTGGCATCTGTGGCCGGACAGGGAGGTAAGCATTCACAGACAAAAAACCACGCAGTTTTGTTCGCGTCACTAACATTCTATAGCGGAAAGACCTCACTCATCCTTTGCCTTCTGCGCATGATAAAGATAAACAGTGGATCTATTCTTATCGATGGACTCAACACATCCCATATGCCAGCCAAGACTTTGAGAGAAAGACTCATTACCATTCCACAAGATGCGTTAATTTTGAATGGTACCGTCCGTCTCAATCTAGACCCCCAATCTATTTTCACAGATGAACAGCTCCAGGACAATCTCCGCCGTGTTGAACTATGGGACCTCATCAGCAGCAAGGGCGGCCTTGATGCTACAATGCAAGATGGGCTATTGTCTCATGGTCAACTACAGCTGTTCTGCTTAAGCCGAGTTCTACAAAAGAACTCGCCTATTGTCATTTTGGATGAAGTATCGAGCAGGTAAGTAAATTAGTGGTATTTGTGTAAAAGCCCAACCTTCTTACAGATAACGATGACAGTGCCGACGAGGAGAGCCAGCGTCTCATCTCGAAAATCATAAGAGACGACTTCAAAGATCGTACTGTTATTTCGATTGCTCATAGACTGCAGCAAGTTGCCGATTTCGATGTAATTCTTGTTTTCAGTCAGGGGCAGCTAGTAGAACATGGGAGTCCGGCAGATCTTCTTGGTAGCGATGGCTCCCTGTTTCAGGAGTTGTTTACACAACAGGGTAAATAGGTACAGTTACTCTTTAGTATCTGCAGGTCTATCCACGTATTGAATCAACATATACATTAAAGATAGGCTTTATAGATAATAACAATATCCACAAGACTATGATTCTTTAGATGCCTGGAATCTGAAAACATGTGAATGTTATTATGCAGACTAGTTGGACAACTTGGCGCTGCATGTTGAACTCGTATATTTATGGCGCTTATGTCGATATCGAGGGGTTATCGTAGGGGACACCGTTCGATCGGGGAGGGACATGGTGACTGTCAGGTGGGTTGTAGAAAAATC
>JABCJY010000310.1:0-89427 GCA_013184415.1 Fusarium concolor | reverse complement strand
GGGTACGAGGGCGGGCTCTGCGGGCCTTCTCGATGCTCAAAGTACGGCCCTCGATCTGCTCTCCTTGAAGACCTTCCTTGGCAGCCTCGGCCTGTTCGGATGTGACCATCTTGACAAACCCAAATCCACGGGACTCCTTGGTGTGGGGGTCACGCATGATTTGACACTTCTCTACGTCGCCGTATTTCTCGAACATCTTGGAGACCTCAGCTTCGGAGAGCTTGGGGTGGATGCCTGTAACAAAGAGGTTCGAGCCTGGGTTAACAGCACCGTCATCATCGTCCCGGGTGGCGGAAACATCTTTCATGTTGCTGTTATGAACGTAGCCGTCAGCATTTATCGATCAACAAGATATCGAGACCAACCTGTCACCGTGGCCGCCGGGTGAAGCAGAGCGACGACGACTGCCTTCATTGTCGTCACGGGGACGAGGCGAAGCGCTTCGGTTGTCACGCTCGTATCGAGGGGCCTCGTCTGGAACAAGAGGGTTAGCTGTGCGCAAGCTGAGTAGATACCGCGAGACGAGTTTGCTAAATGACGGAGGGAGCTGAAAATAAGGTGTTGTGGATGATGGATATGACGCAGTGAGGTGGAAGAAAATGGTAGTGAGTGCGCGTGTAAAGACGCGACGGGAGCTGAGTAACGAACCTTCGTACCGGTCGCCATTGGCAGCCTCGTAATCCATCGCAGTGGTAGCCATCTCGTTTGTTTTTGTTTTGTCTAGTAAATGAAGAAATGGACAATCGAGCCAGAAATGGTTTAGATGCGGTGGCTGACGATGAGTAGCTCACGCGCAGGCTGGTTGGTGAAAAGGCGATGTTGAAGAAGGGAGAAAAAAAAGTTGGCGTAGGGGGAAGGGGAAAAGCAAAGGCGCCGCAAGGCAGCAAGCCCGGTATTAAGTAAGGCTATAAGAACGGGAGCACGCAGGAATGCGGAAAATGAGTTGGCAGCTAATATTAAAAAGCCTGCGCAACGGAAAAGAACAAATAAATTTTGATGATGGCTGAGTAGAGACTTGAGCCGAATATCAAGGTAATGGATGGGCAAACAGATGGCTCAGAATGGGGTCTGGCCGAGATGGGGATGGATGGATGATGAAGCGTTAGAAAATGACGGGGAAAGTAAGCAGACAGACAAAGGGCAAATTGCTACCTACGTTGGTGCTGTCAGCGCGGCTGACAGGGCAGTGACGGGGGTCCGGGCCTGCCCGGTTGCTGCAGCACGGTACTTAAGCGTACACGGAAATAACGATTGAGTTTAGGTACCAGTACGGGGTGCTAGGCTGGTAGCCCCAACCTGGAGTTATCATTCAAACTGTTTGGTCACCAACTTGTTGTTAGCAACAACAAGCAATTACTTATTGCACTGCGATGTCGAAAGCACTTTTATGTGTTGACTGAGGGTATCGTTATAGGTCCAGATTTCCGTTAATAAGTACCGCAGCTCGGGGTTTGTGTTTTAATCAAGCCAGTTGCTTCATCACACACGAACCAAGATGTTTACACAATGCACCATTCTCGGTCGAACAACGTAACAAGAGAGCATCCTTATCAAGCCCCAGCCGGACTGTCACTAGCCAGGAGTATACATCCAACTGATAACTTATATATGGTCTGCCCAAAATGTTTACCTGCCCTAGAGACAAAGTGAGACCTACAGCCTCTACAATAATATACGACGGTGATACTTGCGGAAAGGCTCAATCCATCGACATACGCACGCTTCCTGTGCTATCAGACGAACTGATGATGTGCCATAGAACTCGTGACGCAATCACCGAGATGCTGCGCTGGTTGAATCCAGTGCCGATTTATCCCCCAATTAACCACCCGCCGTCAGGCGGGGGTTAATGAACCCAGCCAGTCATCAAGACTCACTTCACATCCATAAACCTCCCTTCTTATATCACTCAGCAGTCCTTAAATACCACACAATATCCAACAAATCACGAAACGATGTCACTGAAAGGAAAAGTTTATGCACTAACCGGAGGTGCAAGCGGCATCGGCTTCGCGACAGCCAAGGTTCTTACACAACGTGGGGCTACTGTAAGCATTGCTGACATTGACGCCGATGCCATATCAAATGCCTCCGCATACTTCGACGAGCAAGGTATCGAGGTCCTGGTTTCTCGTGTCGATGTTTCTCAGCGGTCCGAGGTCGAAGACTGGCTAGATGCCATAGTTGAGAAATATGGGAGACTCGACGGTGCAGCCAACGTAGCTGGAATCATTGGGAAGCATCACGGTCTTCGTGCTGTAGCCGACCTGGAGGATGAAGAGTGGCACAAAATCATCGCCGTGAACTTGACAGGAACAATGTATTGCCTACGAGCGCAGCTCAACAGGATCACAGACGGGGGATCTATTGTCAACGTTGCTTCTATTCATGGTATCAAGGGCATGTCGCAACCTGCACATGATAGGATTTCCGTATTCTAACCATGATCGACAGGATTCGCTAAGCATGGTGCTTATGATGCCAGCAAACATGGGATAGTTGGATTAACAAGAGCGGCCGCAAAGGAGAACGGCCACAGAGAAGTTCGAGTCAACGCCGTTGCTCCAGGCGCTATCTATACCCCATTGATGAAGAAAGCATGGGGTATGCACAACCGAGCTGAAGACGCCGAGTTCGACGAGCCGACTGCCTTCCAACGCCAAGGCACGTCGAAAGAATGTGCCAACGTGATAGCTTTCCTCCTTGGCCCCGAGAGTACTTTTGTGAGCGGAAGCGTCTACGAGGTAGACGGAGCCTGGATATGATAGTGACAATTCGTCGTTCTGTGTTGATCGACCAATATTGGAGTTCAAGTTGAGGCTGTTGAGTTTGATGGGGTTATGGAATGACAATCGCAAATTAATATCGCTTACCAGACATCCTCAGGATCAACCACATGGGATTCCCCATTATCTCGAATGTGCTGGTGATCCTTGTCTCGCTTCATTGGTTTGCGCATGTCGAATGCGTCCTCGCTCGTCCTGGATGGATCTGTCGCATGGTCGCCATAGTAATCCTTGACCACACGGAAGATACTATAACCCAGATTCTTGTAGAGCGCAATGGCTCGATGGTTGCTACTTCGCACAAACAAGTCCACGAACCAGGCGTTCTCGGCATCAGCTGCAACTTCTAGCTGATCGGTCAAGATCTTGGCAATGCCAGACCTCCGAGCCTCAGGGGCAACAGTGAGTGCCGTTATGTGAGCATGCCATGGAAGGTAATGTTCGGAGAATTTGTAGGCATCTGGTGAGGATTCAACCTTGCCCATAACTGTCAGTCGTAAGATTAGCCTCAAGCCAGTATTGCGAAAGCCCAGGATAAACCCCACTATATCCAACAATGTTTCCATCCATATCCTCGCAAACCTGAAAGAGGGACGGCCATTTCGCATGATATTGGAGATAGAAGTTGAGCTCGTAAGTTTCCGTGAAGGGATCGAGATTGCACTTCGAAAACTTGTTCACGTCGTCAGGTCGAAATCGTCGAAATGTAGCCATCCTTGGACACGATTTTCCAGCTGCAGCTGGCGCTTTGACAAGGAGTAAAAGACCCACGAGTGTTGAGTGGAAGAAGTCAGTGCAAAACGGATAGGCCGAATACGAATAGGTAAGGGCGATTTGGAGGAGAGTTTGCCGGTAGTGTAAGATGCGTATGTGAAATTTGAGCTTCAAACCTTCAGACTGCCCCACGACAGCATCTCACTGATCCATAGCTTTCTGTGTCGTTGTATGATGTGGCTGTGCCATTGATTAAGGACAAGCCACACCAAACGTTTTCTGCATAACATTACCTCCTCCACTGGGCTGGCACTAACACCGACACTTTTTGTCCGCATTAGCGGCAGTCCTGGGTCCACCCTGTGTTTTGCTCAACATCGCGCTGCCACAACGACATCGAGTAATACTGATCACGGTGGTGGTTGGGTCGAAATACTTTACGACGGCTTTATAACTTCATGATAAACGAACAAATGTACGGTATATCCAACGGAGAGACGAACCATAGGTACATCTGATATTCCGGGAGCTCGGTCCATTCGTCGTCCTATCCTTGATTTGCTGGCCGCCAATTTGGTGTGATCAATAATTAGTTAGTACCTAATAAGGGTCCCTAGTCACCTAAGCCGATATCATTTCAAGCAACGCCGATTCTCCCTCGACATCCCCCGTTTAAAGGAGACCAACTGACCGTCAACCCCGCGACACAGGACTCTATTGCGAACAAAATCGTCGAATCTCCCCGAAGCTCCCCAACCTAACTTGTGAAATAGGCGGTGTTCGCTGCATTTGGCGGTGGAACGCTTGCAGTCATAGGCTTGTGAGTCTAGGTTGTGGGAGGCTCATCTGCATCTGCAGTTCGACGTACCGAAAATGCCATCCTCGCCGCATACTCCTAGGCACTCTCGGAACTCATCTGCCTTCGATAGCCTCTCAGGCTCACCCCAAGCTCGAAGGCTTTCCAAGTCATCGGTGCAAGATCCCTCGACCCCGTTTCGAAACAGTTTCAATCAGCAAGATGCGTCAGACCTGGGTGGAAATGGCATGGGCAATCTAGCCGACGAGCTGGCCGATGCCTTTTCTGACTCAGGAGACGAAGGGGACTATACAGATGGTGACGCCAACAGCGACATGTTCGGACCTGAAGAGAACGTACAGGGTCATGATCACGTTGACAAGATCGAAGATTCAGAGGACACCGGCAGTCCAAAGAAACAAGGAGGCTACCGAGCAAAAGCTACAAACCTCACACTTCTCTCACCACGACGAAAACACCAGCGACAAACTAGTAATTATGACGGTAGTGAATACGGATCGGAATCCGATCTGGAATCCCCTGGTATGCCACCTGGCCTGGTATCCAAAATGGATGCCGTAGAGTCGCTAGCTCGGAGAGGAACAGAGAATTATGGTGGACCAGCAGACGATGTGTTCAGGAGAGTAACGAACGCATTGCGAGACCTTGGCTCACAGTCAAGTGTTGAAGCTAGCGCATCAAGGTTTGTATATATGGCTACTGCTTTTGATGTATTCCGAGGCTAACATGAATTGTAGGTTGATAACAGCACACTCAGCATTGACGACACATCTGAGTCACCAGACTCGCCAGATCCATAACCTCTCCTTTCCTTTATTGTCTCCACTTGTTGCGCCGCCGGACCCAGAGACTATTGACGACTTGATACCGTTGTTGCTGAACCTCTCTGATACCATGCCACGTCCCTCAACATTGGCCTTTAATTCGTTAACAAGCCTCCATACCCTTACTACTGAGCTTGTCCAAAATCTCAACTATCTCTCCGATACACTGCACATGTCTCGTCAAACAACGACAATGGCGACAAGAAGACTCAAGAGCGCCAAGGAGATTGTGGCTGAGATGAGGAGAGAAGAGGAGCTTAGGGAGGAAGGCGAGCGATGGCTTACAAGGGGTAATTGGGGGGAACGTTTGGAGAAGAGAGAATGCGCGGGAGTGTGTGGAGAGGTGATTGGCGGATTCGAGGAGGTCTGTAATGGATGGCGAGAGAGACTGCTCGCACAAGCAGAGGCCCAAGCATGAGAATGGAATGAGTCAAGTGCTCGAGTGCAAGTGGTGCAGGACATCCTCGCCAATGCCGACCCTTCCAACATCCAGACCGCGTTTGTCTGGGCAAACATATATACCTTACTGACATCATTGTCTCTTTTCTTTCCCGTTGAAACTCCTTTCATATTTTCTTTGTCCATTTTCAATATTTTCAGACTGGCTTGATCGTGCTTGGATGGATCAAGGCGCAGCAAGGCAGGGAGGAAGCTTTCCGTGCGGGAGACTGACCCAAACATGATAGAACATTTCCTTAGAGGCATCGTGAAAGAACGAACAATAGAATGAAGTGATGACCCAGCACTCTGTGTCCGTCCCTTGTGATGATGTCGAGCCCTTCATAATTACGGAACAAAAGCGAATCGATGTTGGGTAACGCGATGTACTAAGTTTTGAGGTCGCGCAAGAGAATTTTGGCATGGCATGACCTGTTGTTATTCATCAAAATCTTATCCTGATTGGGTAGCAGAGATATCGGTATTAAGGTATAAGAATAGGTAAGTGTGTTATAATTATTAAAGTAATTTACCCCGAGTCTTAGGCCCTAAATGCCTAAATATTTATATCAATAGGCTCTTGTTTCTAGTAGTCTGGTTGTTTTCTGAACCACTGGTATCCGCAGGATGTGTACCTAGGTATGTTGACAAAGGCCACTCTAAGCGGCCACAGACTAATTTTCATGTCCTTCCTGCGACCCAGTATCTGACCAAAAACATTCTCCTGGAATCCAGGTGGGGGAAGAAAACAAAGGGGGGCAAGAGGGGAGATGGCGACGCGGTTCAGACGCGTTGAGTGCGTGTGGCTTTGTGAGTTAACGCGAAACGTGTCAGACAGTATATCTGAGCATTATAGCACTGTAAAAGATAACAAACGTTGGTTGGCTGCCGACACGCTGGTTGTCTGAGACGCCATAGATAACAAGACACAAAACAATCGATGGCATTTCAGTGCCAGCCAATTGGGTTGAGTCTAGAAAGCTTGGGCGGAGGTCTCGCGCTATATACACGCGTATGACTTTCAGCTGTGAACCAATTATCGAGTTGACTACGTTTGTTCAAGTCGAGATAGGTACCCTTCGATATATAAACGATGCGGAATAAACGATAATGTTGTCGTCATTTGATGGCTGTATATTCCAACTGCGCCGCGAATATTCCGTTTTTGTTTATTGTATTTTGGAATCTGGTCCGAGACCGGCTCCGAAGATGTCGGGATAGAAATAGTAACAATAATAATAACATGCAAAAGCCCAGGTTAAACAAGCATTAATCACTTAATTCTTTGCAATTGTTATACTGATATTGGGAATGGAGACAGATATGTACTTAGTCAACAAATGAAAGACACAATCGCATAATATATGGTATTATATTAAAAACAACAAACATGAATATAGGTAATGCTACGAAAAGCGAGCGAGACGTCACAAGGGGTAAAGTGCATAATAAGCACGGAGACTCAATTCAAGGAGATCTCATACTTTGTAAACAGCTCTGTTAAACCGCGTGGATACAACTGATTCTCAGACGCTGGTGATATTTCAGTTGGAGGCCAATTGATATAACCGTTAACAATGACGCAGCTGACACCAAAAAGGTAAATGCCGTGCCATGTGCTCGCCGGCACCAACCGAGTGCCGCATTATTATGAATCGAGAGGGACCTGACCAGCTGAGAAAGAGACAGAGTGGCATACTATCAATATAGTTTAACGGTCACAAAGGAAAAAAAGAATAGAAAGGAAACAATTGCTTATTGATAATTGAGAGGTTTCATGAGATCGGGAACATGCCCATTCGAATAAGGGCTGCTCAATCGCGTGTTATTCTACCAGTCTATTATTCAACAACATAATCACGGTTTTGCTATTATTTTGGTTGTTATTATTGACCCGCGCGTTTCCTGGTCGTCCGCGATCCTCTTTGTAAAGCCTGTCTGGGGTGCGCAGGGGGCCTGGTTCCAGCATTTGAGGAGTTTGATTGGTCAGACGTTTGTTAGCGCGCCATGAGAGCCCCAGTTCAACCTCCCTCAGCAGCAGCATCCCTCATCCCGCCACCCCTAGCGCATTTCTCCCAGCACATTACCGCACCCACCCGCTTCAACCTCCATCCTCCACTGCTGGCTCCGGCTGACTTGGATCTTGCACCTCACGCCTTGTATCGTCGACTATCGCGTCGTGTATCTCCACAAGCTTTCCCTCTCTGCTTTCTTCAAGCCGACGACGACCTGTTATTTACAGCATACTATTACTTTTATCGATTTTGCACGAGCTCGTTTCACTAACGCCATCGACCATTGTGACCAATCTTCCCCGTTGCCGTGTGTTGCTGCGAGAAATCGAGACGATGCGATAGACGCCTTACAACGAAAAAAGGTTGACATTTGCTGGACGGTGCTTGGGACTGCGCCCTCACCGTCTTGCCTCGACTCTCTTTCCACCCTCATCGCTCAACCAATATTAGTTAAAAGCCATTACGATTGCTCAACAATCTTGCATTTCCCATACGCGCGCCCTTACGACTCTGTTACGCCGACCTTTCCAGCACTTTGACTGCACATCACACTGCAAACTCGACGAGATCATGGCGGCGCTACCAGAAGCCGCAGGCATGGCTGCCTTCAATCAACAGCCTGCAAAACGAGCCATCGACGAATCCAAGAGTCATACCGCCACTCCTCGCTCATCCACCCCCCCCCGCTCAGATCGCGCCCGCTTAGAGCCCAGACATATCCTTGATAACGGGCCAAATCGTGCTCTTCGCAGCAACGCAAGAAAAAGCGAAGGCGCCCGCGCGAGCCCTTTCGATATCGATGCCGTTGATAGTGCCTTGCGACGCGAGTTCCAACGTCCACAACGTGAGAGTACTCCAGGTGCTAGCCCTCATCGCAAACGGCAGCGAATTAATGGCGATCGGTTTGTTGACCCTCTGCTGTAAATGCTGCCTATGCTTACCACCCTACAGATTCATCCCGACCCGCTCTGGCCAGGACCTGCAAGCAAGCTTTAGTCTATTGCATGAGGATGGATCTCCTGCCACACCCTCAAAACAAAAGAAACGTACACCCCATGGCGAGCTCCATTTCCAAAAGAGTATGTTATTCCTCATGCGCTCTATGCATTTCGGACGTTAACTTGCGATTGTAGCTGAGGAGGCCAACCGTACTTTCTCTCACTTACTGCGTGCTGAGCTCTTTGAGAACTCTGTACCACAAGCAGCTACACCCACCCTCACCCCTACTCAAAGTCTTCCCACAACCTCTCACATTCCCGCCAACGATGGAACGCGGGCTCATACCCCTCCTACAAATGCCTCTGCCCCGTCACTGCCTTCCTCCTTGACACCGTCAACCCCCCACAAGAATCTTTTCTCATATATGTCACCTCGACATCATAATCAGGTGGCTGGCCACCCTACACCCTCAAAGACACCACAAAGCCGACACGGCCCCAATCTTGATACACGGGCAGAGATCTACAGCCTATCACCGGTGCGGTTTGGTAGCCAGCAAATGCTACTGAGCCCTAGACGCCAACCCAGAGCCGTCAGCAAGGTCCCTTACAAGGTCCTCGATGCCCCAGAACTAGCTGATGATTTCTATCTAAACTTGGTGGACTGGGGAAGTGCCAACATTCTGGGAGTTGGCTTAGGGTCTAGTGTTTACATGTGGAATGCGCAAACCAGCAAAGTCAATAAGCTTTGCACACTCGAAGACGACACTGTTACTAGCGTTTCGTGGATACAAAAAGGCACTCACCTTGCTATAGGAACAGGCAAGGGCCTTGTACAAATCTGGGACGCGGAGAAGGCTCGTAGATTACGAACAATGACTGGACACACAGCGCGAGTGGGATCCCTGGCCTGGAATACACACATTCTTACCTCCGGATCACGCGATCGATTGATCTACCACCGCGATGTCCGGGCCCCTGACCAGTGGCTGAGGAAACTGGTCGGCCATAAACAGGAAGTCTGTGGACTCAAGTGGAATTGTGAAGACGGGCAACTCGCGAGTGGCGGCAATGACAACAAGCTCATGGTCTGGGATAAGCTCTCGGAAACACCGCTTTGGAAATTCTCGGATCACACTGCAGCCGTCAAAGCAATATCGTGGTCACCTCATCAGCGCGGCCTCCTGGCTTCTGGAGGTGGCACTGCAGACCGTCGCATAATATTTCACGACACTGTCAAGGGCTCGGTCATCAACGAAATTGATACAGGCAGTCAGGTCTGCAATATTGCGTGGTCGAAGAACTCAAATGAGATCGTATCCACTCACGGCTACAGCCAAAACCAGATTGTTGTCTGGAAGTATCCTTCTATGACACAAGTAGCCAGTCTCACGGGACACACCTATCGCGTACTTTATCTGGCTATGAGCCCAGATGGCCGAACGATCGTGACTGGCGCTGGAGATGAGACTCTGAGATTCTGGTCTACATTTGGCCGTAGACCTGGAACCCGAGAAGATGGAGACAACTGCGGTCGGCTCGCTGACCTTGCTGTTATCCGTTGAGCATTCAATCTGATGGTATACAGAGTTGCCATGGATTAATTCTGAGATGGTCAAGAGCGTATCAGCTCACCCACTTTAGTCTCTACGACCACATACAACATACAATGCGCATTTTCTTTCAGTTCAGTTCACATAGTGTTAGGAACTCTTGAAAGTCGCGAATTATGCGCTACAAAACATACCCTCAAGGCTATTGCATCATGCATTTACTGGCGTTGTAGTAGGACTCGGTTCTTCACGCTCACGGGAGGCGGGCGTTAGCCGGATTGCTTTTCACAGGTTTATGGGTTTCAGGGGTTCGTGACGGATCGCCACCCCCTTGGATGAATGGATGGGTTTGACGAAGGGACGCGTTCGCACTTTGCCTTTCGGGCAGGCAAAGCAAGCCAGCGATAAAGTTACAGCGATTGTGTCTTTCTGTACATTTTACTTCGGCCGCTTGGCCTGCATAGCGAAATGAACTGCTTGTTTAGTCAAGGTAGATAGATGCCTGATGAATCTGACGGGGCAAGCCTCTTCCCCATTCAAGTTCACAATTGAGCTCTATGAACTCTGGTAACATGTGCCTTTTGCTAAGCGTGTTGAGGTATGGTATACGTGTCCCAATAAATGCTGACGCTGATCTGCAGCCCACATGGTTGATCCTCATATGTTATCAGTCTATGTTAGGGACACAATATCCCGTGTCGTGAGTTCAAGAATCAATGAGTGAAGATCCATTAAACGCTAACTGACATCGCATCGCTGGAACACCAAAAATCATTGAAAAACAAACAAACAAAAAAGAAAAACACAAGAATAGCTCAAGCTAGACTCGCAACACATAGCTCATTACACCAGCATATTTAGCTAACTGTTATACTCAGATCATTGACAACATTCAATGTGTTCGCCTGCCTCGTGTTGTGTCAATCGGATTTCCGGCAACTCCCGTGGCACAAGAGTTTCGCGTTTCATCCAAAAGAGGAATCTTATCCACGCTCACTGGTCGGTTTGCATCATCTTTAGACAAAGAAGTGCCATCCATTATGTTATCTTCTCTCTTGACTTCATTCATGGCTGGGATCTGACCAGTGGATGCAGAGGCCGCTGGATGAGCAGAGGATCCTTCAGGTCGAGGGATTAAAGGAGGTGACTGGGGCATGTGTTCGGGAGAGTTTTGCCATTGAGCCACCTCGGCTTTCATAGCTTCCAACTCCTTCTGGAAACGGACTCCAAATACGTCGATATAATACGTGGCGCCATTATAAATACTCCACGTAAAGACAACCATGAGAAATCCTGCTGAAGCCCAGCGGCTCAGGAACCATAGCGGGCAAGGGAGCATGGTGAGAAGAGCATAGCAATACTGTATCATCATGAAGGTTGCTTCTTGCATGTGTTCTGGTTGCCGCAGTACAAATTTTCCCAGCCAGGTCTTGGCGTATGATCTCTTCAGCCAAGTGAACGAGGTTGGTCGACCAGCTGCAATCTTGTCTCTTCGACGGACAGTGATAAAGATGTAGTACAAACATTGCCAGAAGACATAAGGGAGTGAACTCCAAGCAAGCATCGAAACGACATTAGCATAAGCTGTTGGCGAGCCTGGCGGAGAAGTCTTGATGGTCCAGATCGCAGGGAAACGTTCTTTCTGTGCCTCAGATGGAAACAAGTGAACGATGCAGTGCAAAGTGGCGCATGGCATGATGTGGATAAATAGTGAGGTAACTTTGTCGAAGCTGTGGAAGACAAGTGAATTGCGCCACATGATGATGGCAACCGCGTTGTTACCAAAAGCCAGGCAGTACGAAGCGGTAAATAGACGTTTGGAACCCGGAAAGACCCATAACGAGAGAGCCAGCAACAAGTTGGTGAAGTAGCAGAGATCTGCGAGGAAGTAGTGGTAGCCACGCCGATGATAGGTGAAGAAACGGATTGGCATGAAATACAGGAGTTGTGCGGTGTACCATAGATGAAAATACTCTGGATATGCACCAATGAGGTATCCACTGACGAAGATGTTCATGACACCAAAGATAAATGACACCTTTTCTCTGGCACTGATGACTTTTGTGTCATTCCATCGTTTCCCAAGCTTATCGACACGACGTTGCATCCGCTTGCGGTACCGGTCAAACTGTTCGTCAGCATCAGGGACTCGGCGTCTCCATTCCTCCACCATACGATCCCGAGCAGATTGTGTTTTGGTTTTAATTGCCTCCCTGGAACGCCTGACCTTGTTCGTCTGCGCCGAGATGCCCTTTTGTAGCTTCTCGAGCTGCTGAGGTAGCGCAAAGTTATCGAGAAGGTCAAGGACAGACAAGCGATCTAGAGGCGGAAGGCCATCCCAGTCCTCATGGTTGGAACTGCTACCAGAGAAGGATGGATTTCTTGAATGCATTGAACCTCGGGGTGTTGTGGCACCTAACATTGGAGTATCAAGAAGGGCAGAATCGGCAGGCGGGTTATTTGGAGAAGAAGGAGCTTCAGGGCCAGGTGTGAGAATGACCTCGCTATCGGTTGAGATGTTGTCGGATTTGAGACCCTGGGCAGTGCCCGAGGCTGTCTTTGCGTCGTCGTCCATGACTTGGGATATTCTTCACGCCCAGTTTCACGTGTCGAAAGTGCTGTCTAAGCGGTGACTGGTTTGAAGAAAGAGACAAGTATTAGTTAGATAGTGAAGAGGGAGGGTTAAAGCTGTGCTAGCTTTAGGAAGAAATACTCACTATAAAGAAGATAGTGTGGCCAATATGGCAGCATGAACAAAGAATGGTGCAAGGGAGCGCGACACAAGTACTTATATCAGGACCCTTGTTAAACAAGCTCCAAGTTATTCTGCGGTAAGGGAGTAGTGGATCATCCGTCCCTTGAACTTGCAACTGAGGTAGGGGTCGGGTGATTCAAAATGTAGACAACAAATGGGTATTTGGGCAGAAGATAGGTAAGACGAGGTAAGTTGAGTCACATCAAGCGTGATAGGAAGGGGATAAGTTTGAAGTGACTTGAAACCAAGGGAAACGCCAGCGGCGACGAGGCATGCACGTGGGATTGCTCCCAACCAAGACCAAAGCAACAGCTCAGAGCTGGACCCCGGAACCGATGATGAGCGAGTGAACGTGCTGAAAGCTTGCTTGCTGGGGAAGTGGAGACACAGTGGCACATGCACGCCACCCAAGTCGACGATCCATCCCGTTGTTAAATACGTCCATCTTCGATAGCTGCCGGATTGCATCATGTTTCTTTCAACCAACGTGAATCAAGACTGTGCTACCAAGCGCCCAAAAGTCTCCCTATTGTACTGCAGATATAGTTGGAGCTTGCGACTCCTTGAACAATTCAAGCCTGCTCGTTCTTTGTCACCCTAACTACCTAGGTAGTAGGTATCCACGTCGCCTTTATCATGTGGATCTAACAAAAACCAATACATTTTCCCCTTTGTTTCGATATTGCGTGGTGATTTCTTTGATTCTAACTGGCTATGAGGCCAGGTTGCAAATGGAAATCACATCACGCAGTTCCAGTATCCTGGTCGTTGCCTACCTAAGTATAGTAGCTATTTGTTCTGCCTCCATCACCTGGTATGCATTCGCTTCTGCCCGATGGAGGCTCATTGACTTGAACTGAGGGACACCATTCATACAGTTGGTAGGTATCCCCATTTCTAGAAGCGGCAGTTGACAGAAAAAGTTGTCGGCCCAATTTTATTTGGTTCAACAATAAGTGGCTGATGAGGCATAACACCATGCCAATGACAAAATATAGCGGAGACACCTTTTTTTTATTTATCAATTCTAGGTAGGTACGTAACCCGCCTTGGAGAACAAGCTTGATGCCTGAGGCACAAAGGCATAACTACTCTTTCCCGAAATAGGTAGACTCTCGTCTGATTGGCTGAAGCTGATATAGAGGTCCCGCACAATCAAGTTGCTAGTCCTGGGACCTTCTCCAAACGCAGCCCAGTCGCGCGACGCGTTAGCCATCATTTTCACTCTTGCAACACGCCGAACAGCTAATATCCTCCGTCGCCTATTTTTGTAATTGATAATGCATGTTATTAGTTGCAATCTGTTAGGTTCTGCGACATAATTCGGCTCCTTCCTGCGTACTAGACTCGCGCGCGCTTGTTTTTTTTTCAAATCCCTCTGCACAATCCGTTGGCGCAATTCGAGTCCCGGCCACTTTGACGCGCTCTCGTGCTCAACGGCGTGGTTGCTTCACAGCTAGGCATATCCCTCTGCTCTAGCATCGCACTCCTTCATCTCGAATACTCTCCCCTCTCTATCGCCAAAGATACCTGGGCATACGGTCCTGCGACTTTACCATGGGCAAGCTAATTCGTCTCGAGTTGTTCAGTGCGTCATCATCTCTACTGAGACTACACGTGACAGGAAGACCATAAAAGCTGACTTGCGCTACAGACTTCAAGTCATACAAAGGACATCATGTTCTGCTGTTTGGAGACTCATATTTCACCTCTATCATTGGACCAAACGGATCCGGCAAGTCCAACTCGTAAGCCGCCCCTCACGCTCTGTTGGGCCTGTCTAAAATTCTTTCCAGTATGGATGCCATTTCTTTCGTTCTGGGTATCAAATCCTCACACCTACGCTCCGCCCACCTCAAGGACCTTGTCTACCGCGGACGAGTTCTAAAAACGGCCAAAATCAATGACGATGGCTCTGCCCAGACCAACGGCGACGCAAACGGCGATGCTGATAACGACAAGGCTTCTCGTGGTGACCCTAAAACCGCCTGGGTTATGGCCGTGTACGAAGACGATGCTGGAGAGGAGCAGAAATGGAAGCGCTCTATCACAAATCAAGGCGCCAGCGAGTACCGAATCAATGATCGTATCGTCACCGCCCAGCAGTATAATGAATCTCTCGAGAGCGAAAACATCCTCATCAAGGCTCGAAACTTTCTTGTATTCCAAGGAGATGTCGAGGCAATTGCTTCACAATCGCCCCAAGATCTTACGCGCCTGATTGAACAGATCTCCGGAAGTCTTGAATACAAGGCAGAATACGAAAGGACGAAGGCCGAGTCTGAACAGGCTAACGACAACCAGAACTTTCAGCTCCATCGACGACGTGGCATCAACTCGGAAATCAAGCAATACAGGGAACAGAAAAAGGAGGCAGACAACTTTCAAAACAAGACAGATGAGAGAGATGCAGCAATAGTCACACATAGTTTGTGGAAACTATATCATTTCCAGAAGGCCATGGACGATTCCGTTGCCGCAATTCAGGATCATCAAGAAGACCTCAAAGAGCTACGTCGCAACGTCGAATCATTTGAGAAGAGGCTTGAGGCTGCCAGAAAGGAACAGGCTGCCGCCCATCGCGAGGTGGCCCGCATAGACAAGGAAATCAAGGCCAAGGAAAGAGATATCGAAGACAAGGAAAACAGTCTCGTCCCTATCGAAGAGAAGATTCACGAATCCACGCAGCAAGTTCAGAAGCTCCAGGCCTCGATCACCCAAGTCACCAAGGAACGGGACGAGCAAGCGAAGATTGTTGCTGAGGTTCAGAAGGACATTGAGAGTGTGGAGAAGGCTCGTCAAGTCTTCGAGAATGACTACAAAGAGCAAATGAAGAAGCAAGGCCGCGAAGTTAGCGACGAGGATCGTCGGGAGTACAACAGACTACGTGCTCAGGTTATGTCCAGGACGAGTTCTAATCAAGCCAAGCTTGACAACCTTGACCGACAACGCAAAGCAGATGAAGTTACCGTCAACAACTTGAAAGGCAAAGTGGACAGTATTGCAGCAGGTATCGAGAAGATTGAGGCGGAATTGACGAGTATCGAAGAACGCAGATCTGTAGCGCAGGCTGCCTCCAAAACGCTCTCGCAAGAGATCGAAGCCAAGAAAAAGGAGTTCAACCAACTTCAGTCAGAACGCGTCAGGACCAACCAGAAGAGAACCGAACTTGAGGAGAAGCTCGAGGATGTGGCCAGAAAACTTAGAGAGGCTGATGATGGTCGCCGCCAGAACGACAAGGAGGCCAGGGTGAAAGAGATGGTGACTTCTTTGAAGCGCATGTTTCCAGGCGTCCGTGGCCGTATTGGTGACCTGTGCAAACCCAAGCAGAAAAAGTTTGACGAAGCTGTTGTTGTCGCACTTGGAAGGGACTTCGACTCTGTTGTTGTTGATTCTGAGAAGATTGGTGTTGAATGTGTTCAATACCTCAAAGAGCAAAGGTGTCCGCCTATGACTTTCATTCCCCTGGACAACATCAAGGTCAACGCTGTCAACACTGCTGTTAAAGGATTTTCTGGCGCTCGACTTACGATTGACACAATCGATTTTGACTCTGCTGTTGAACGTGCCATGTCCTATGCATGTGGAAGCTCTGTTGTGTGCGACACTCTTGATATTGCTAAACACATCTGCTACGAAAAGAAGATCCCAGTCAAGGCTGTAACACTGGAAGGTTACATCATTCACAAGGCAGGTCTGATGACTGGTGGTCGTGGACCTGAATCAAAAAGTAAGAGACGGTTTGAGGAAGCAGATGTTCAGAACCTCCAAAGAATGGCCGCCAAGCTCAAGGATGAGATTGATCGGCTTCCTAAAGCTGACCGTCGGGGTTCACAAGAAGAAACACTCCAAATTGACCTGTCCGGACTCGAAAGGCGATTGACAGCCGTCAAGGAAGAACTGGCTGCTTTCAACAAGAACCACACAAGTAAGAAACGCGAGCTGGATAACCAAAGGAGGCAGCTTAGAGAGCTGGAGCCCAAGTACCAAGAGCAGGCCTCACAGCTTGAGAGCACCACAACAACATGCGAAGAGTTTCGAAACGCTATCGCACGAGTTGAAGATGAAGTATTTGGAGACTTCTGCAGACGACTTGGCTACAGTGACATTCGCGCCTACAGGGACTCTCAAGGCAAGCTAGAGCAGGAGGTGTCAGAGAAGCGCAACGAATTCGAGGTCCAGAAACAGAGGCTATCCAGTCGGCTCCAGTGGGAGCAGGATCGCCACAATCTTACTGCTAAAAGACTCGACCGAACGCAAGCGAATATTCGAAAGCTCAGAAATGATATTAAGGGTTACGTCAGAGAAAAGGACGAAATCGAGAACACCATGCGCGAGGAACAGGAAGAATTAAAGGCTCTTCGCGAGACACTGGACGAGAACAAGTCGGAGCTCGCTGAGAAGAACCAGAAGGCGTCAGAGGCCAAGGTCGAAGTGCAGAAGCGTTCAAAAGACATCGATGCCCACCTTAAAGACATTAACTCCCTTGAAACAGTAGTCCAAAAGAACAGTGCTAGCAAAAGAGCGCTGCTACGACGATGCCGCTTGGAGCAGATCCGTATTCCGCTTGTAGAGGGCACTCTGGACAATCTACCTAACGAAGACGGTCTGCTTCACCAGGACCCAGATGCCATGGACATCGATGATGACGATGACGAGGAGATGATGATGGACATGGCACTCAATGATCATGGCATTAGCATTGATTTTGATGGACTAGATGAGGAGCTCAGAGCTGTAAGTGCTATTCTTTCGACTTGGTGATGTCACTAACAAGAGGTAGTCGGATGACCAGAGCGTTGAAGAAAGTCTGTCAGAAAAAATTACAAATTTGACGTCAGAATTAGAGAAGCTGAACCCCAACATGCGAGCAATGGAAAGGTTGGAGAGCGTCGAATCCAGACTCCGAGTCACAGATCAAGAATATGAAGACTCGAAGACAGCGGCACACGAGGCAAAGGAGGCCTTCAACGAGGTCAAGCAAAAGAGATATGACCTTTTCAACAAAGCCTTCAGCCATATCCAGGAGCAAATATCGCACGTATACAAGGATCTCACCCGTTCAGAAGCGTATCCTCTCGGTGGTCAAGCATACCTGGACATCGAAGAGGACACCGACATGCCCTACCTTTCTGGCATCAAATACCATGCCATGCCACCTCTGAAACGTTTCAGAGATATGGAGCATTTGTCTGGAGGCGAAAAGACAATGGCTGCACTGGCACTTCTATTCGCTATCCATAGCTACCAGCCCAGTCCTTTCTTTGTTCTCGACGAAGTGGATGCCGCTCTGGACAATGCTAACGTGGACAAGATCAAGAAGTACATCAAGGACCACCGTGGTCCAGGCATGCAATTCATTGTCATCAGTCTCAAGGCGGGTCTATTTCAAGACAGTGACAGTCTGGTGGGTGTCTACCGGGACCAGGAGGTTAATAGTTCAAGAACTCTTACTCTAGATGTAAGTCTTACTATGCGAATATTCACGACTTCTTACTTACTAATATCGAACAGTTGCGGCAATATGCCTGAATGAGGTTAGACCTATGACCCTTTTTTGTCATTGTTCCTATTAAACCATGGTGGAAAGCTGAGGAGTCTGGCGCAAGCCAACATGTAAGAAGAATGGGAGTTTCTATAAGATAACGATTGTTACATCAGTCAGCACTGTAGCACTGACTTGAATATATACATGTTGCGACGCTCCTAACGAAACTTGATAAGTCCAAATATATCGTTTGATTGTGACTCTCTTGAGGGTGTTTGTTAAATATCCTTTGGAGGTCCATACTGAATTAAGTGCCATGGCCCTTCAAGCTTGATCTCTGCCACTCGACGAACAAAGAAGAAAAATCATAGGCTCTAGTGTTGGCCTGTAGATATCCTTTTGGGTCTAATAATCACCTGACTGGCTCAGCTTCAGTAATTTCATGTTTGAGTACCTTGGTAGATGGAATAGACTCAAGAACAGTCTCTGAAGAATGATGCATACCTTACTGTACACTAGTCGCTCTGCCTACCTACAACGATCGAACTCGACGATACCAAAAACTAGAATAGCATCCAAACGAGGGCACTCCGGTCCATAGCGAAAATTCCTTAAGCAAGCAAGTGTCAACGCCATCCAATACCCAAGATGTGAGTGTGAACAATCCGTGCAGCTAACTTGAAAAAACTGCGCCTGCAGGCATAGCTCCTTTATTTGGTATATGTTTCCCTTTCTTTTCAAGTTTGAACCATGAGAATCCAGTCTTGGCTCCTCTGAGGAATTCCATCGCTGTCTGCCTGGAGTTGAACCTGGACGCTGCTGATTACGTCATCATGCCTTTAATTCACACCCCTGCACTCTATATTCGCGATCACATCTTCGCATTCAAGCAACAACACCATGGATTTGGCCATCACACTCATCAAGTCCGTTGCGCGGGCGTTCTATGGAACCCGCGAAATACTTGTCATAGACGCGCTTATACTGCACGAAGCGTGCGTATATTGCTCTTCTGGCGCTTAAGAATGCTTTGCTAACCACTTCTTGTTAGACTTCGAGACGATGATTTAGCCTACCTGATGTCCATCAACACAAAAGATCTTCACAAGATTTGCGGCAAGCTGCGCGAGGATCGATTCTTAGTTGTGTATGTAAAATTTTAACCTTGACGGGCAACACTCGACTAATTGAAACCTGCGCAGACACACACGATCAGAGCTGCGAGAAGGAAACCCGAGACCAAGCAATCGAACATGGTACTACATCGACTACCGAAGCACAATAGATGCCATCAAGTGGCGCGTTTATACGATCGACAAAGAAGTACAGGGAACAACGCAAGTCGCGAGTGAGAAGAAAGAGTACTTCTGCTCATACTGCAAAGCAGAATGGACGGCGATGGAAGTCCTCGATAACGTTGGCCCCCAAGGATTTCTCTGCCATCGTTGCTCACACGTTCTTACCTTTGAGGCTGACCGAACATCCACGGGCCATGAGCAGTCAACACGCCTCAACGACCAGTTCAAATTCATAAGCGAACTGCTTCCCAAAATCGACGCCGTGCACATCCCCGAGTGCGATTTTGATCGCGCGCTTGCTAAAGCACGCCCAGTGAAGCGTGATGAAACACACCAGCGCGCTCAAACTATTGCGGCAGACTCTGGCGCGAACCGACCGATGGCGGTTAAGGGTTTGACAAACACAGGGCCACAATCTATTGCAGTTAATATCTCAACATCCGATGGTCCCACAGAAGCTGAGAAGGCAGCAGAGCTGGCGCGCAAAGAGCAGATTGCAAAGCAAAATGCGCTGCCATCCTGGATGTCCAACAGTACGGTCACAGGAGAATCCTTCTCAGCAAACGCTACCCCGGGCACTACTTCAGTTGTCAAGAAAGAATCCAGTAAAGATGCAGACTCATCTGCACCTGCCGGGGCCAATGCTCAACAAATAGACGACATATTTGCGAAGCTGAAGGCAGAAATGGCACAAAAGTCAGAAGAGGAAGACGAGGAAGAAGACGAAGAGGACCTATTCGAAGATGTACCCACTGCCAAGAGGGTTAAGCTTGCTGGCCCAGAAGATGCCCAAGAACAAAAAGAAGACGAAGACAGCGAGGAGATAGAGTTCGAAGATGTTTAGAAACGCAAGTTCATCTATGGTTAGACTATTCTTGTACATAAATAGCCACTCTACCATCTAATATTCTAATTCCTCTGTCTAATCAATCCAAAAAAGAAGGCCCCTGCTTTTAGAGAATAGGCCAATGTTGTGCCCGAGGTATCAACCAATACTAGCCTAAGCAGATGTTTAAACGCCCATTAAATGCCAGAAAAAAAGAAGTCGCTTTCATCAGTTTTGCGCCTATAAATCGCAAATCGTTCAAAGTTAAATCCCCAGTACTGCCCATCACCGTGCAGTTTCTACTCCGCGTCGCATCTCCAATTGAGATGTCTTGTACGTTCGTGGCATCTTGGTCATGGGTAATTCGGTTTCATCGAGGGAGGAGCATGAAATCTCAGACATGCTACGCTTGAGGCCTGTCAGTGCCCCGACAATGTTACCAGCGGGCGGTGATTCATCGCCCTCGTCGCCATGATGATCCCTGGACAATGAATCTTGTTCGTCCTTCTTGTCGAGCACGTTGTCACGCTCCCAAGCGGACTCTAGTCCATCCAGATAGATAGGTGACCGCTTCAAGAAGTTCCATGACAAAGAGTCGTGCTCCATTGCGATGTACAGTGAGTCCATTTTGCCACTGGCATCCAACACAGCGCAGTGTTGTTTAAGGAATGCTCGATCATATTGGCCATGGATGAGCCTGGGGTCCAGAGGTCGCAGCATTGGCAAGCCTTGCAGACGCTCAGCATCGCATAGCTTTGCTTGTAATGGGACCCAGGATCGTCCCTTGAGCAGAGGTTCGAACGCTCGTGACACAGCGTTGGTGACCGACCTGGCATCATCTCCTTCGACCGCTAACATGCGGTGAAGCCCACGGGAGAGGCATCTCTTGTATGATGTCGTATCCTTTTCAAAGGGAAAGGGTGTGTCCTTGGAAGGCATCAGAGACACATGTACTGTCCATGATCTTGGATGCTCAATAGGTGATGGATTAAGCGGTAACTGGGAGGGTATGGTCGTTGTGGGCGAGAGACGAAGGATGTTTAAGGGCTCTTGAGGGGGTGACAATAGAGGTTCGGCACTCTCTAGCTTTTCAATTCTTTCCTCCAAACATTCGTCGCTGTCCAGCAGTTCCAGCTGGCGATTGCGTAAATCATCGACGTCGTTATCTGTCCTGGCCAGCTGTTCGCCTTGGGATTGTACAGTATGTTCCAAGTTCTTTATGCGTTGTTGTAGTTCTGTGACAAGAGCCCATGCTGCAGACGCATTGCGATATGAGCCCTTGAGTCCGGCTTCGGTTTCTTCTTTGCCCTTCTCGACCACCTCTTCCAAGTCGCCGATACGACGAACCACATTGGAAAGTCGATCGTGGTCGTGTGGGTTCGAAGTTTCCTCTAGAGCTCGAACTCGTTGGTGGATTGCATCGATTTCGGACTTGTTAGTGTTGGGGGTTGGGGCATCGGCCGTTGTGACATGATAACAGGATAGATGCCCACAGTTGCATATGGCACCTGGTAGCGATTTGTTATGATCGAATCCCATACAGCCGCACCGGTGGCCCTTGAGCTCAGGGATCACAAGAATATAACGACATTGTCCCTTTGGCAACTGGAACTCGTCGGGCTGCGGCGTCGAGGCCGGTGGGGGAGAGCGAGAAGGTGAGGGTGACATTAAGTTTCGTCAAACCAAGGTCTTAAAGAGAGGTATCGAAGTTGGGGTTGGTCGTCCATGGAAATGTCGGTGGCAGTGGGAGCCAGATATGGATATGGGTATGGGTACAAGTACGGATACGTGTTTGAGATATGAGATGGAGCACGGAAGAAAAACAAACCTGTAGGGCAATAGGCGGGCGGCTCTAATCATAAGGCAGGGCGATGTCGAGATTTGAACCCCCAGGGATGTTGAGTTGTGTGATTCGGGCTGACTGTGTTAGCACGGTACGCGGGTGTACCTGAGGAACACCGAAGGTAACAATAGAATAGCCGTCCAAAGCCGTAGTCTGCTAACAGGTTTCTATCAAAGATCCGCTTTTACGACGTTATCATCCCTCACGTCTCGCCGTCAACATCGGCGGGCAACCCACGAATCTTAGACCGGCTGCGCCCGCAGGCCGGCTGATGGCATCACAAACTCCCACGTTGAAGACCCGCAGGTTGGTCATGGCACCACAAGGTACAAGCCGACAATTAGAGGAGGGAGAGTGGGGGGCATCTAAGGTGTTGATGGGCATGCAGGCATGGAAAACCAGCCTATCCCAGGCAGCCCAGGGTAGTACCCAGGTACATATCAGTTAGCACCTATATAGTAACACCGAGACGACAGGATAAAAGCAAACATGCCCGCGGGAATCATGAAAACCAGGCCCACGCAAGTTGGTTGTCAACCATATGACCACGACCTTCCACGATGGAACGCGGTGAGAACACCCACGACTTGAGTCGAGGCCAGAAGAAATCTAGGTCCATGCTAGACCACGGGGAACTCAGGGGATGCAGTAGAGTCTCCAGCTAAGAGGTGATAGCGCCGTTATCTTGATTGCTGCAAAATCCTCCATTGCAATCTGTTGCAACCTGCAACATGCAGCCCAGCCCAGCCCAGCTAAGCCCAGGCCACGGTAGTTACCTGGCGCGCAAGGCGCGCTGTTTTCTTTTCTCTTGCTGTACGGTAATGTTAATACCTCTGGGTCATGATATCCCACACTCAACTCCGATTGATAAACAAATGTCTCAAACCCTAACCAACAGCGACATTACACCTTGGCTGCGGACCCCATTGGCCCTCTTGACACTTGGTCCCTGAAGCTGAGCCGTCCCTCCTTCGTTGGGCTCAACTCCAGTACAATATCGAGACAGCTTAAAGTCAAGTTGGGGGCGGCCACGCGATCTGTAACAAGTAACGGGCGCAAAGGACGAGCGAGTTTTGATATCAGCCAGGGCTCTCGCGCTATGATTATGATCCATGGCAAGAATCGCAATGGTGATTGATTGAAGCGTCAGCATGGGGTCAAGTTCCAACTGATTAGCAGACCTTCTCTGGCTGGTCCACCCCCACACCCTCTTTGATGCCAAGCCTGCCACTTTCTTTCGACTGACAAAATTTCACTCTTTGAGTGTGGCTCCTCCCGCACCGTACCCGTTTATTTTATTTTTACGCTGTGCTCTCCGGTCTGGCGGGCCCCGGTTCCGTAGCGTCGCGGGACCTGATGGACGGGAGGGCAAACCCGTCATTGGTGGTGTATCACACGTTATTGCTGTGCAGGGACCATTTCTCGACGCTCAGAATAATCAATTGTGTATGTGTGTGTGTGTGTGTGTGTGTGTGCCAAAATGAGGTCAAGAGCAATGCAGCTTGACTCGTTGCCAAGGAGTCTGTGCCCCTGGTTCTCAGGTGTTCCAGATATGTATGTATGTATGTATGTAGGTCACGGCATGCTTTATTGGTGCTATTGCTGATGCAAGGTTATCGACCAAGTTTGCCTGCCCATGTGATGGTGCCTACCCAGGTCCTCATCAGAGGTAGAATCGTGAGCAGGTATTGCACTGCACAATATTCCAATCTTCAGAGCTGTGCATTAAGAGCCGGCTGGAACCGGTGTGCCGCAAGAATCCCCATCCTTGGCGTGGATGAATTAGCAGAAATGGGAGCATGAATCCACGATGTCCTAAAAGCTATCAGAATTGAACGAAAGTACGTACAACTATGTATGTACGTAACAACCATCAGGGTGGTTTTTTGTCGTGGGTGACTACTAACCTGGGTGAATGGATGATCAATGATCAATGTGGGCGGGATCTCAAGTCTTCGCCCACGTGCAGTCCCTTGGGGTAGGCTACTCCTTGCCGCTGTGTGACGAACTTATGCAGTCTAATGGAGCAATCTCGGACCTGCCTCTTGTAAGGCGTGACTGTGAACAGCGACACCGTGGAGTTACACATCATGGGCAATTTCGGAACGGCAGTCACTTCGTTATTAGACACTTATACCAAGTGTTTGTCGCTTCTCAAGGGCGTCCATAATAACGACAACGGTGCGGGGACGTTGAGTGAGACTCGCTCAACATTGAGCAGCTCACTTCGATCTGACCGAACTCGAGTTCGCCGAGCATATGCCTCGCGGCTTTCACAAGATGGCTCTCGGTTCGAACAGGGCGATGGTGAGTCACGCCTGCCTGGATCGGTCTTCTTTGAACCCGCATGAGTTGTGTTTCTGAAGCTTCCTAGCTCCTGCACGATCGGCCCTTAGACGCATTGTGAAGAAGCTCACCAACACCTTGGCCGACGTTGTCCGTTCATTTCAAGATCCGAAGGGACAGCCAATCAACTGCGAATCTCTTTTAGCTCTGTCTAATGGCTCGAGTCTGGATGCCATCCGCACCATGAATGACTTGTCGAGCAGAGTAGGGTCAACGGCAAGTCCCAGCTCACGGGGTAGCGTCGTGAGTAGAGGACGACAGAGATCCCGTCATCGCAGCCAGAAAGCCGGAACTAGATCCGGGAAATGGTCAGAAGGGCGGTCTAAACAGAGTAAGACGAGGAGCGAGAAATCCGCGAGGCGCCGGAGATGGACGTCCACCGATCGACATCGTCAACAAGGCTCGAGGGGCCGGCACTCAGCGGAAATAAAAGCTTATCATAACCGGGTCTCCATAATGACCATATCATCGGATTCTACCAAGTTGGGCGAGATCAGGCGGCGCCTGTCGAAGCAAAGGCCTGTCGAGGCATACGAGCACAGGGTCGCATATCCGTTGTATGCGTACCATGTTAAACAGGAACCTGTTCGTAAGAAATGGTGGAACCCTTTCCGGCGATAATGTTCGATGAGTGCGAATTTGCAGTTAGAAATGGCAGCCCTTAGGATACCCGAAGCTTTGCATGATTCTTTGATGATATACCTTCCTCGTGCTAGATTTGAGTGGAAGAGGCCTGGACATGCCCGTTAACTCCTGGTTCAGTACGATTCCAGAGCTGAAACAACAGAAGCGTAGGAACTTAGAGACTGCAAGATCCCAAGATCATATCATTTCCTACAGCCATGGACGTCTCATTGATGTATAAATACCTCCCTCACTCAGCTATAAAGGTAAGCGAGAGAAGGATAAATGCCAGAGTTTTTTTCTTTCTTTTTTTCTTATTAATATCCGGAAGACATAACACTGATTAAGACTGGATATCTTAGATAAGAACTAGGACATTGAGGGTTTTACTTACAATGGAACTTATTATTATGAGGAGAAAGTTGAGGTGGAAATTGAGTAGCTGAGTATTGTACTCGCACTGTTTTTCACACAGCCGCGCCTGAGGTGCAAAGCCACACAACAGCTCGAATTAATGCCCCGCTGTCCAAAAATGCCCCGCCAGCATCACGACTTAACACACGACAGGTCATCGCATCCGATACATCATTTAAACTCGACGACGACGGCTAAGACGACACAAAAGAGGGAGGGTCAACGGATTGAAACAAAACTCTGGACATACTGGGATTGTCCCATTTACTCCTCAACAAACGGGCGTTGCCACTGTCATTGCCCCACACGGATATGTGTTCGTCTTCATAGCATCACCACCATGCCTCAAGATCCTGCTACCGCTCTCAGCGCCTTGTTGCGCCAGTCCTCAATCGAAGATCATGAGGAAGCCCTCAAGATCGCCAACGCTGCTCTCAAGGCCAACAAGAACGACGTCGATAGCCAGCACACTCGCATCATTGCTCTACTGAAGCTCGACCGATTCGAAGATGCCCTGCGCGCCATCGCTGATGGTTCCTCCACCCTCCACGGACGAATTGCCCTCGAACATGCGTATGCGCTCTACAAGACGGGGAATCTCTCTGAGGCTACCTCAGTCCTACAGTCTGCCGGTATAGAAAAGAACAGAAGTTTACAACATGTTGCTGCACAGGTTGCCTACCGTGCTGAGCGTTTTGACGAGGCCTGCAACATTTACAGCCGCCTCCTCGACACTGATCCTGCGGATGAGGAGAACGATATCAGTATCAACCTTAGAGCCGCTTTTGCTCAGTCCAGTTGGCTAGGATACTCGGTTACTGACAAGCTTTCTGTTCAAGACTCTGATGGGTTCGAATTGTGTTACAATGCTGCCTGTGCGCATATTGCCAACGGCTCTCTCGAGACTGCTGCCGATCTATTGCAACGCGCCAGCAGACTGTGTGATGCCTCTGATGACCTCACAGACGAGGATAAGCAGGCGGAAATGCGGCCCATTCTTGCACAGCAGGCTTATGTTTTTGCTAAGTTGGGCAAGCTCAAGGAGGCCATTGATCTCTATAACTCATTATCCAGCACAAGGTGGGTATTTCGCCAACCGTGATCAGCATTGAGCTGACTGTCAATAGAGAAGAAGATCCTGACTTGGCACTAATAATTGGCAACAACCTGGTAGCGTTAGAGCCAAAGAACGAGAACCCGTATCTTGTTGAGCGAAGGTTTTCTACTCTGACAGCTAAGGAAGGAAATGCCAAACTCTTTCGGCACCAGTCTGATATCTTGCGCCGCAACAAGTTAGCTGTTGACCTGCAAGTCCTCAAGGGCGCTGGAGTCAAACGCCGCACCGATGCGCTTCTTGCAGAAGCAAAGCACCCTTCAACTGTCGCCGAAACCAACATCCTATCTGTTCTCAACGCTGCTGCTAGCTCACAGGGTACTTCTGGGAAACAACTTTTGAAGAACCTACAAGGATTGACACAGAAGAGACCGCACGATGTCGGCCTCATGCTGACCATTGTGCAAATACAGCTCAACGAGGGGCACGCCGGTTCATCACTATCTATTCTTGAATCTTTCCTTCAGCGTCTCGAGAAAGTCGAGACCGAAGATTCTCAAAATGCCCGGTTTAGCCCCGGTCTTGTTGCGCTGACTGTGACTCTTCTAAAGGCACAAGGGCGAGAATCCTCCGCAAAAGCCGAACTTGTCAAGGCCGCGACATACTGGAAATCCCGACAGGCTAGCTCAGCCATTTCACTGCTCGAGGAGGCCGGTATCGAACTGATGAGGTCGTCTCACACTCAGGATTTGGAACTCGCCGGCGCCTCCTTCCAGAAGCTATTCGACGAGCAGAAGGGTTCTGACATTACTACGGCTGGCCTTGTCGCATCTTTCGCCCCCTCGGATTCCTCCCGAGTGGAACAGCACCTGCAGAACCTCCCCTCTGTGGATTCGCTCATTGAGGGCACTGATGTAGCATCTCTTCTTAGCGCTGGCGCTGTCACCACCACCACCAGCAAGACAGGATCGTCAGCTCTGAAGCGCGCCGCCCCCCCAGGACCTTCCGAAAAGACACAAAAACGTCGCAGAAAGATTCGTCTGCCTAAGAACTACATCGAGGGCGCTAAACCCGACCCTGAACGCTGGCTGCCATTGCGTGACCGAAGCTCGTACCGCCCCAAGGGAAAGAAGGGCAAGAAGAAGGCCGGAGAATCAACACAGGGCGGAATTGTCAAGGACGAGGAGACTTTGGAGCTTGTAGGCGGAGGGGGTGTCAAAGTTGAGAAGGCACCTCCGCCTTCGAAGAAGAAGAAGAAGGGCAAGAAATAAGTTACCGACTGTATATAGGTCCTAGGTATGCATCTAGCCCAATTTCTCCCTGCTTCGTTCAGAACAATGCCCTTGTAGTACCTATCTTAAATATCCCTAAACCTTTCCAACCATGATCCATTCATACCCCATTGGCCGTAAGCTTCGCCAAAATCCTGGATATCCTCAAGACGTCATGGTGAAAAGTTGGGGGGTTGCAAACTGGGGAGGTGTTCAAGCGAGTCGACGTGAAACCAAGGTTGAATTCTAACGCTGACTTTTAATGTTCTGCCCAAGCCTCGGGGCAAGCAACGGCAAAGGAACAAATGGCCAAGGCCACACTATAAGAATATCTAAATACATATGCTCTCGTCATCGGCCAAACTCGACGTCCAATCCTGCTTCTTCCAGAGTCATTCACAGCACATGTGTACACAGTAAAACGAAGGTATAAGCAACGCCCGTCCCAACTAGCCCCAATTCTAATAAATAAAACGCTATACACACGAAGTATGCACCACGCCATTTCTTTCCAGATTAAGCGTTAACAGGTTGCAAAGGGCGGCTTGGCAGTTGTTCAATATCTTGAAGTGACTCAGCATCGGAGTCTTGACTCTCGAGATCATCTTTTTTACTGCTTCGGCCTCTCCTGCTGCCAGTATCGTCTGTCTCTTCGTCTGTCTCCGTTTCCATAGGAGGTAAGGGGCTTCGGCGTCCGTCTGAGAAGCTGACAGCAACCTCACTCTCTGTATCCGACGGTATAGTAAGCCTACCACCAGCTGAAGTGCTTCTAGCTGCTTGGGCAGTCGAATATTTCCTATGCAGCTCACGGAAGCTCCGTGCGGTTGCAGTGCTTGCGCTTGCGACGGACTCTCTGCGCTCACCCAGTTCAACCGGCACACCAACGGCAGAATAGAAGTCGTCATCCTCCGGTCCACTAGGCATAGGTGACAGTGGAACATCCTGCTGTTGCGAAGACTTTCGTGCACGAATCTTCTCATCGTGGGTCATGTTTTGTAGGCCATCACCGAAATTAATGACTGATGCCTTCTTGCCGTGAACAACAAAGCTCCCTGTGCCTCTGGCAAGCTGGTGGTCCTGTGTGGATTCCTCTCCTGGTCCGGCCACCTCCTTGCCCTTGCGGCTACCGCGGTGATGCGAGAGGTGTCCGGCGCCCTCCCTAAGGGTTCGTTGAAGACTGCGGCGAATTTTGCTTCTATCGCCTTTGTCTGTTGGTGTGCCAGACTCCCCAGCCACATCTGCACCTGTTGAAACAGTTGCCTTATCTGTGGGGTCACGACTGGGCCGTTGTTCAAGCAGACCGGCCTGCTCCAGGAAGTCTCGTTCATCTGCGTCAGGATCATGATGGCCATCATCCTCACTACGCTGCGATGGTTTGGTATTTTCATCTTGCGAGGAAGGAGGCTTCGCTAGCGGAGTTGGGGGAAGAGAATTGAGAGGAGACTGGGCGATGCTCGATATCGACCCGTGTCTGGTACTAGCAGCTTCTGGTCGAGTGAAAGAAAGATCACGCGAACTGTGCCGACGTTTGGTTGCACTCTGAGGAGGCGTCGTGAAAACCTGGTCCAAGGGTGAATCCACATCCTCCGTGACTTCGGCTGGGTTAGGCATGTGAATGACTTGAGGGTCTGTGGGTGTTCTTGGGCCAGTCTCGGTCCCAGAGTGATGTGTCGACCTTGAACCTCTGCGTCCCATATTACCGCGCGGTGTGGGTGACCCAGTTCTCTGTGAAAGCCGATTTGACTGTTGCTTGGTTGGAGTATATGTTGAGGATGGGTCTTCTTCTTCGAGATCTTGTATCAAGATATCACGGTGGCATTTAGATTTCCACATTTCCTGGCGAGTCCACTTGAGCTGAGCCGACATTCGTGCAGCAGCAGACAGAAGTTGCTCCCTTGTTCTTGGCTGGATAGGTGCAAGAATTTGCAGATGGCGCGCGTTCCTGAGTTGGTCTTCGAGTTGCTTCTGAATCTCCTGCACACTATCGTCCGCCTCCTCAATCTTCTGCTTCATCACGTCTCGTCGAGCGGCTGAGATGTCTTCAGCCATCTTATGGTCTATTCGACTCCGAGCGATAGATACGGGTCCTGTTGGTGTTTGAATAAGGGTAGCGGCATCAGCACTATCGAGTCGTCGGAGACCACGGCGGCTCTGCCCGTCGTAGTTACCGCCAATGACACCGCGCATCTTGACGCCAGTGGTTCGGAAGGCAGCAGCATAGTTGAGCTTGGCGAGCCAATCGTTCATCTCCTCCTCATTATCTGCCAAGAGTACTTCTTCCAAGCCACCCTGCCGCACATATACGAAAGCGTTCTTGTGCTTCTTGTATGCCGCATCGTGAAGAGCAACAGCGGCATAAGTCGACATGAGGCCATCTGGTTTGAACTCTTGAAGTGGGGGGTTAAAGATCAACGGTATGCCATCATGTCCTGCCTTGATGTGGTTTTCATACTGGTGCATTAAAGACTTGACCCAGCCGGTGTTACGGAAGAAGTAGAGCTGTGCCCCGGTAAGAATTGCGCCCCATTCTTGCCACGGAGACCGTGCCTTGCGTTTCTTTGCATCTTTCCTCCAAAGTAAGCCGACTTTCGTGACTTTAATATCAACAATACCGGGATGTGCTTCAGCTGGGTTGCTCGCTGTCTGTTCTGTCATGAAGGCGTCAGGCCGAGACCGGGCTGATACGATCTGAAGTACACCTGTCCTAAAGAAAGTTTTCTGCAAATCTTTCAGGTTCAAGCTAGTCGCAGAGCCTAGGTAATTGTAATGATCCTCCAGTTCCATCGCATCTTTCAAATTGGGTCTAAGAGCATCCAAACTCCCATCCAAGATCAAGGTATAAGGGTCGATAGGCTCTTTGACAGCTCGTTTTGCAGGATCGTTTACTGTAGAGGAGAGCAAAGGCTTTCGTCGTGATTTATGTGAAGCATAGCGGTCGCTAGTTGGATCCAAATCGTCCTCAACGTGAATAAAAGGGGTATAAGTGATGTTGTCATAAAAACATTCCAGAATGTCGTCAAAGATGCCCTCTCCGTTTGTGTTCTTCAAGTAATCAGCTTTTTGCATCTTGTGCTTGTTGTTCTTGTTAAAGACATCAGTATGTAGAATAAGTAAGGAAAATGCAATAAAGTAGGCTTGGTCAGGCGATGAGTAAATGCCTGGATTGCACTCGTGATAGCGGTTGGCAAATGCTTGTAAGCAGCGGTCAATTTGCTGAGTTTCCTTAGGTAGCTCAGCTTCCATGAGCAGCTTGCGAATAGCCATATCCATGGGATCACCAAAGAAACTAAAACTACGCATGTAGCTTCTAAGGACAGAGGTCATAAACGGATCAGCACTCTTTGAAAGAGTAGCAGCAATAATGCCTCGACTTGCAACCTCTTCGACACGGGCAAGGTATTTCGCGGGTGACTCGTCTTCATTGCGCTCTGGGAGAACAAACGAGTCTCTGGCAAGCTGCAGCGAATTGTTTTTGGACCCAATGGAGCCAGGGGTTGTAGGAGTCAGGGTACCCTGGCGGCTAAGCTCAGAGTTCTGTCGCAGGCGGCTCAACCCAAACAAATCACCAAAACTCTTGCGACCAGTAGAGGACGACGTTCGAGTCGTGGGGGGGAGAAGGTGATCGTCATTGGAATCGCGGCCCATGGAACTCATAGTAGAGGACCTCCCTCGCAACAGATCACCCCTAGTTGGCGAAGAATGCCCCGATTGAGTCCCTCCAGGGGCAATCAGGGTGGTTGCAGGCGATTGAGCTGAGCGCAAGTCTGGATCTCTGGCGGTGCTTCCGCCAGCTGTTCTGCCGCTCTGGGCCGAAGCTGGACGCGGAGTTGTTGAAATGCCAAGGGATGAAGCGGATGAGATGCCTGGTGGTGCTTTTCCTTGCTGCTGTAGATGCGCAAAAGGGAAGAGTGGTTCTGGTGCTTTCTTATGCCGCCGCAATCTAAAGAACGCGCCTGATTTCTTGGGTGTCGTTTCTGGACTGTGGTAGGACGAACTCTGATGAGACAGGCGATCGTTGGAGCTAGCATCGGATCTCGATGACTCGGATGGGCGATTTGGGGGTGTTAAAATGGTTCCATTAGGACTACTTGTTGTGGCTGTTGTAGACGGTCTTGGAGACTCGGGTTCCTCCAGAGTAGCGAGCGCGGGGCGTCTTCTGTCATCAGTAAAGGATTTGCGGAGTGTCTTCTGGCGCCCAGTGCCATTATTAGGCTGACTGCCATCACGGGGTAGATCCGTGGAGCGGCGGAATCGAGCAGCCAGGCTTATACGGGACGTCTTCTTCTTCGGGCCATTGAATTCATTTGTAGGAGCGGTGGTAATGATTTCGGGTGCTAAGTCGACACAAGTTAGCTAGGCGTGTCCCAACTGCGAAGTATAGTATTTAGGGGTGGTTACGTTGCGGAACCGGGGGGGTTATCTCGGATTGTTGTTTGGCTCGAAGGGATAGTTGCGAATCACTCGCGTTTCGGAAGCGTAAGACAGAGAAGCGATGGTGTTTACTGTTTTCTTCCTGTATAGGAGGGGTGTCTGGACGGCTTTCAGTTTGACCCTCAGGGCGACTTCCGGGGCGACTCTCGGTTTGGCTCTCGGGGATACCTTCGGGACGGCTGTTGGTTGATTCGCGAGTTAATTCGCGGGATGGTAGCGGGTGAGGAGACTCTCCAGCGCCTTCGTCATCGTTCTGTTCGGGTTGAGAGGGAAACGGAGGAGGAATATCGCCGGATGCGCTGGATTCAAAGAGTGTATGGCGGCGAATATCAGTCTCACTAGACAAGTTGCCTCGGCGGCGAAGAAAAGCCATGGCGGCGACTGATCATGATACGCAGCCAGCCCAGGCGTTGTCAAGACCAGGCGACGTTGATGAGAGAGCGTGGCAGTTGAGGGTGGCAGGCGTCTAACAACCTACCAAGCGAAAGGTTGGTATCCAGTCGCGGTGGTGTTCATTGAGACAACTACAGGCGTCTATGTCGGGAACAAGAGTTTACTAAGAGCGAATGTCGCGTGTGAAAGTTGGATCGCGAGCCTCGTTGATGTCGTGTGGGTAGTTGGTCCGTTTTTGATCCTTTGGCACTTGATGGTACTGATGCAGCATTCGCTTTCCGAGCTTCCCACTAAGGCCAGGGGCTGGTCGTTGCAGCCTCAATTGGCCCAGCGCACGTCTGACTACCTATGCACAGTGTCTGGGCCCACTACTATGGAAGGTGTGGCTGGGAGTAGGGGGACCTGGAAGCCCCGCTGTAAAAGGCTTTCAGGTGCTAGTCCGTCGGAGTATTAATGTGGCTGGTGTGAGGGATCCAGAAGATTGTCATAAGAATGAGCTGAAGGTTGCAGATTGGGCATCAGAGTGTCGTTCTTTTTTCCTTTTCTTTTTTCTCTTTCTTCTTTATTTTCGTCGCTATGCTATGCAAAGTGGCGACACTCACAACGTAAGCCAATATGGTACCGTAACATCCAGGTATGGTACAGTATCCTCAACACTGATCATCAGCATAACCCCATCTTATCTTGTTGACGAGGAACATTGATTCTGTAGGACCAGAAATTACTATTTAAAAAGATTATATTAATAGAAAACGGAAAACGCTATGTACAGCTTGATTTCTATAAGTAACAAGTAACAGTCTCAGACTATATGGGTAAACGGGTCCAGGCTGACAATAAGAAATTATTGTTGTAATCATCCTCATCAATATGGGTACAAAACTGAGCAATTCCTAACTCAGATGGTCTCGGCTTACGGGTCCAATATAAGCTCAGCTGGCATTCGTCGTGGCTGCTGACGTAGCTGCTTTAATTAACGAACTTGGGCAATACTGTAGACATTCTTGATCTCACGGTACGCAACCATGAGAAACACACAGGCACTCGTGGCTTTTGTCGGGCAATCTAGATCCGAATCAAACCCCTTGATTGAAGAGTTCATTAAATTTTGACTATCATTTGCTCAATCAAAGCTTAGTATTGTCGTCTTATATTGGAAGCAACTTGCGGATATATGATTACCAGGTTGGAGGTTCAAATATTTCATTTCAGTTTCACGAAATGAAGAACACTAACACAAACTGTGGATATATTTTTTTATCGCGCATATTCTCTTTATCACGGTGATATTTTTTAACTATTATTGTAGTACCGTACTGTAAACTCGAAGCTTGAATAATAAAATCCAATCAATGACTTACGAGCTAGACCCACATTAGCCAACAGCAGCCATTTTGTTATCATACCAGGCCCAGACGAGGTCCAGACTTACCGTCAACCATCGTTACTCTGATATCTTCAACAAGTACGCTACATCATACAGGACCATCGGCAATTCAGCCGAGGGCAGGCTGTTCTCTACATCTCAACCACTTCAGTTAACTAGCATTCATCGATCACCTCGACCGCGCATCATTTACAAAGACTCGAGATGAAGCTGCATTTGCTTGCGGCGAGTCTGCTGCTTCTGCAGGCCTCCAGCGCCCACGCCGCTGGCATCGATACTCAGCGTGCCATTCCGGATCTCCAAAACAACAAAAATAACAACAACGCCAATACACGGTTGTTCCCTTTCCTTTCAAAACTCCGCGACAGGGCTATCGAGACAGTCTTTGGGCGTCATCCAACAAAAAACACTCCGCCGCCCGTCCTCAACCAACTGCGCGCGCAATATCTTAATCAACTGGTCCTCCGCTTCAATGTTACCACTTCGCACGAAGAAGGCGCCCTCGCCGATGCCGCTGCTCGATTGTTTCTTGATGTTTGGGCCTTTACCGACGACTTTGTGGACATTCGCTTGCACGCCGATGAGGTTCGACCTCTACTTAGCTTGCTTCCCAAGTCGCTGCACACATCCCACTCGATTTTGATACCCGACTTGGCCGCAGCAGTCTATAAATCATTACCAATCGGTGGGAGTCCAGGATATTACGACCCGAAACCCCTTGCTCCGGTACTTAAAGTCGCCTCTTCTCCCGGGGACAACATCTTTTTCCAGGACTACCAATCTCTACCGGTGATCATCCGCTGGATGCGACTCCTTGAGGCTATGTTTCCTTCTTATGTCAAATATATCGACATTGGCAAGTCATACGAAGGCCGCGATATACCTGCACTACGGGTTGGAATTCCGAACACAGCACCGGATGCGCCTCGCCGCAAGACGATTATGATTATGGGTGGCTCTCACGCTCGCGAATGGATTTCAACCAGTACTGTCAACTACCTAGCATGGTCCTTCATCACTAGTTATGGTAAAGAACGCATGATCACAAAGCTATTGGACGAGTTCGATCTGGTCTTTCTTCCGATTGCGAACCCTGATGGTTTCGAGTATACATGGCACATTGACCGGCTATGGCGCAAGACCCGGCAACAAACCAATTTTCAATTTTGCCGTGGACTAGATCTCGACCGTGCTTACGGGTACGAATGGGACGGCTCACAGGTTCAAAGGGACCCCTGTTCTGAGAGCTACGGAGGAGAAAAGCCTTTTCAGGCCGTTGAAGCGGTTCACATTGCAGATTGGGCGCGTAACCAGACCTGGAATAATAATGTCCGATTCGTCGGCTTGATTGACCTCCATTCGTACTCTCAACAGATTCTCTACCCTTACTCCTACACTTGCTCAGTTGATCCACCTAACCTGGAGAACTTGGAAGAGCTTGCCGCAGGTATTGCGAAATCGATACGCCTGTCCAATGGAGAATCATACACTGTTGCATCCGCATGCGAAGGTGCGGTTTCAGCTCGTGAGTTCAGTGGTGGTCGGTATTGGTCTCGAATCGAATCTGGCGGTGGTTCAGCTGTCGATTGGTTCTACCATGAGATGCGAGCTCACTACAGTTACCAACTCAAACTTCGGGATACCGGCAGCTACGGTTTCCTGCTTCCCAAAGAGCACATCGTCCCAACTGGAGAAGAAATCTTCAATGCGATGAAGTACTACGGAGACTATCTCCTGGGCAACAATGGCATAGAGTGGTTTCCAGAGGCAGGCGCGGACGACGACTTTAAGACAAACGAAAAGCAGTCAGTCCGTGACACTGAGGAGACCGACACGGTTGGTCAGGAGCTTAGAAGGAGAAGAATGCGGAGATCAAGTGGAGAAGAACATGCATAGTATTTACAGAGGAAGAGATTGGACAAGCAATGGGTATGACATTTACGATTGAGCATTATGAACTTTTGAATTGGTCTGATATGCTATAAGGGACGGGTATGCAGGCGTCTAATGTCCACAGCAAAAAGGAGGAAATGGAAACGATGGAAAATTTGTGAGCGGCATAGTTGTACAACACGAGAACAAATATCATTTATTATACCCTTTAATGCTTTCCATCAATCCAACCTCAGTTGCCCAAAGCATACATGACGGAGGTGTAGGCAGCCATGCACTTGAGCGACACATCGCAGATGAAAGAGCCGATAGAACCACTAATTTAAGTTAGTCGGGATCTTAGGTAGATAATATGAGGTTATACATACCCCATGCGTCCCTTGGGGCCGCCAGCAGAGTAGCCAATGGCGTAGAATACACGAGAAAAGGCCCAGCCAGCGCCGAGAACAGCAGAGGCGACAGGGAAGCGAAGGCCCGAGATCAAGAGAGCACCAAGGAAAGAGATCTGGTTCTCGGTGAAGTTGGCGTGCGAACGCTGAGCTATAGACAGGAGAAGGTTATTAAAGCAGACAGACTTGGGTTCGGTGGGAACAAACCGCAGTTGAACTTATAGGCCTCGGCATCCTTCTCAGCAAGTTCGTTGGAAGCATAGGGGATAGGGTACTTGAGACCGCTTCGCTTGCGAGCCTTGCTGGTGAGGACAACATGAAGGGTGTTGATGAAGAAGGTGGAAGTAGCGGCAACGAGGACGAAGCTGAGAGGTGTTAGTTGGGCCTGAGGAGGTTATGAGGAGTGGTTATCCCTTACCCGTACTCAGCGGGAAGCTCGAGGGTGAGAGACATGATGGCGATAGTCAAAGGAGGAATACAGAATAAAACTGAACGTGAAGATGGGGTAACAAGGGGTGAATGGTAGTTGAATTGGTCTGGTGTTGTAAAGGTGTCGTTGACCCTCGCTCTTAAATAATGGTTAATGGCAAGATCATCAAAACCCTTTTGCTATGAAACTGCGGAGCGGACCTAAGGTTCCTGGTAGAGCTAACTCCACCTGGGACAACAATCCACCGACTCTTCCAATTCACTTGCATGGCCAAAGCACAAGCGGAGGGCTAATTATTAATCCTACCAGAAACATATCTCAAGTCTGTAAAGAGTGAGTATAGCATGTATCTGTGCGGCATAGTACTGCGTACACCTGGTTACATCCATCCTCCCTTGCCATTATGTAGGCAGGTTGCTCAACTTCGGAATATCGCTTGGAGGAGCGGGTCTCGCTTTTCCCGACGAGCCGACGTTCATTAGGTATGCTATAATTTGGTCCTGTTACCTGTATAACAAGGTCGAACATAGTAATGTCGTGATCTCGGAAACTCAATTTTCGGATCGCCGTCAGATTTCGGATTTCAGCTGCCGTCAGCTGGGAGCACAATCCCGTCGGTGCAATTGGACCCTCCGAATCATATTTACTACGTGTTTCGCATAGGCGCCTAGCCGAAACTCCGCCAACGATCCACCAGTAACGTTAGACAACAGTTGTCAATATCAATATCCTTTTCCAGAAACATCAGGAGTTGAGTCAGACACCACACTTGCCTCATCTCAGTAATCTCTTTCCCTCCTCAACCAGTGCACCTCTCTTCCGGTGACCGCCATTGAAGGCCGAGCCCTGCGAAAACCCTCCGTTCTGCTGTCTCCATGTCAGGAGCTTCATCACCGCCAGAGGTTCCTTCGAGATCCACCCATCTACCATCAGCCCTCCGCCGAATTCCGCTGCTGTCGAACTTGAACCCCTTGACATTCTTGCAGTATCGTCGGATATCTCTCTGGAACGTCGTTCCACCACTCCAGCCCAGTACTGCGCAGCCCACCGTCTTCCACGGACTGATGATGACATCAACCCGTCGGTGCGGCGCATCTTTCTTATTGGGATCCTGCCAGACTACCAAGGCCTTGTCGAGTGTGTCGAAACCTGAGCTGTTGGAATTTCCTCCCTTCCAAGACACTGGGCGTTGTCCTCGTTCGGAGTTGTGAGTAGACAGTGCCAGTGTATGTGTAATGAAGTGAGCTTTTTCAAGAGCCACGACAATCTGAGGTATGACGTTCAGCGTTTTGTTTTCGTTTCGGTGGCTTAGGACGACATCGATGTCGCCAGACTGCTGCTTGCCTCGCCGATAACCTCCCACAATAACCATCTCAAATCCTCGGTCGATCATGCGGGCATGTTCTAGAATTGAAGCGGCAATGGACGCAACTTCGTCCCGAGGAATCCCCAGCAAAAACTCGTTGTAGTATTTGACTCCAAGTTGTTGCGAGCGACTGAGCGTGTTCCATCCGAACTCAACCAAGTCATCCAGATCGCGCCATCCTGTAGCCCGTTAGCGTTTGTAATAGATGTACAGCCACGTCTCACAACACTCACCCTTTTGGTAGAATTCGCGGGCTGTGACAGCGCCAACCCCCCATATGTTGTAGAATAGCTTCAGGGCTGTGATTTTGGGGTCGGCGTTGGCTTCGCGCACCTCCGCCGATTCACCTGTCTCCTTCCAGTGATGCCATAACTCAGCGATCCTATCGCCGCAGCCTGGCAGTCGTGCGACCTCTGGATAGAAACTTAGCTGCTTGCAATATCAAAAGAAGAAGAAGAAGAAGAAGAAGGAAACACCGAAAATTATACCTTGGGGATTCTTGAGTGGATATGGGTACGCTGCCACCGAGGCAATGGATGTGGAGTAAGCTCTCACACCAACTTCGTCCTCTCGAAGTTGGCGAATGGTTCTTATTTCAATAAGGATTTTCACAAAGGCCTCGTTCGGCGAGTCCTTGTATGTAGGCCGCTGACACGAATATATGGTCCCTAGAAAGCCAGGCATCATAGGCAGAGCAATGTCGTGTTCCGATGTCGTTTGGTGAAGTAGACTGGGTGCATTTTGTGACAGTGTTGTAGAAGCATCATGATGTCGTTTATGCCGATTAGAGGGCGAAGTGCTAGTTGACTGTGCGTTCTGCTCGAGCAGGGCACGTTCTAGAATGGTACTCGTTGGTGAAGTAGAGCTCTTTGGTAGTATATCTGCAATTGCAGGCGCAGGTGCTGACTTACGCCGCATGGCTTTGTTGCCCTGAAAGATCAAGTACTGGTCGATGGGTAATGTTTTCTTCTTCTCCCACGAGTCTAGGAGCCATGCGAGTTTAACAACCTTAACTGTATCGGTTGCCGTGGTGTGCTGTTCTGTGACTCTCCTCCGCTTAGGACCCAAGCCATCTTTTGAGGTTGAAAACTCGTCGCCTTGTTTCTGATATTGCCCCAAAGGAACGAATTCGAGCTTCGCTCTTCTCAGCTCAAACTCAGCGCGTCTCGGCTGCGAAATCTTGCCCACCACGATCTCAGCCTCATTGATGTCATACGTTAATGTGGGGATTCGTTCTTCAAGTTGGTGCAGCTCGTCAGATTCGAGATGGGTTGCCAGAAGAAAAATCCTTGGTAGATTATCTGGGCTCATCACAGCAGTCCTCAGATAAATAGCCCTTGGCCTCTGATGCGGTTAGAGAATTCTGGCTATTCGTGGAACATCAAGACTGTGGCGGCTGACGTGAGTGGCATAGTTGTACGCTTTTGACTAACGGTTTGCAATCCTAGTCAAGCAATTGTGTGGTTTCTCTGCCGCGAAAGGAATAGGCTACGTAGTATTTCTTTTTACGCATCGATGTGAAGGTAGGTACTAGGTAGTTACTAGGTAGGTAAGGAGAGTTGTTTTCGCCAATGACGTGTAGATGGACGAATTGGTTGTGAGGATATGGGAAGAAGAATGCTTCTATCTTAGAAGGAGAAGCCTATCTAAATATTTACCCAAACACGTAGGTCATGCCTATCGTTCTATTCGCGTATTTTCATGACTTTTTTCTGAATATGAACTACTTCCGTCAGCGCTCGAAGTTTTGGCAAGTTTATGTTTATGAAATCCAATCACTCACTCAATATTTGTTTAAAGAGCGTTCATCTGAGACAACCTAACTACCTAAGTAAGTAAGTACCTACCTATGTCAACACATCCACAATACAGAGCTTCTCGGCGCTTCACATATTCTAGTAGAAGAGATAGGATTTAGCAATATGAGGGTTGGCTCCGCCTGATATGATGGAACATTCCTAAAATGTGCAACAAATGTGTAAGTCGAGGCGAGCCGCAGGGTACCCAGGAGTAGATTATCTCTCATGACTCGTGGGGCTCAACTCTGCCCCGTGTTGCCATTTGGAGGAAGTGTGGAGGCGTTAGCGCATCTATGTTCATTAGTGGCACTGCTGCTGGCCTACCTCTAGTACCTACCTCTGGAGATAACTACCTACTACCTACCTTAGGCCCCTAAGTGATGGCATCCTGTAAACTCAAGTATTTAGTGTCGAAAAGAGAGACCGACGAGATATCTCCAATGTAGTCTGATAGTCAGTTGAAATTGAGTAAAACTTGACAGGTCCCCAAAACTGGCCCAGTTGACTTCAAGGGATATCTGCTGGAGATCCAGCGGCGGAACCGGCCACTTAAACTCCGCTCGTGCATGGTTAGAGTCTAGAGAGAACATCAGCCTCAAGCCGAAGCGCAACCCGACTCCCATTCCATTTTCCTACTCATCAGTCTCTTTATTGTTTCAATTTTACTACACGTACACATGCGTAATCTTTGAACTGCATCCCATCCACCACGCCCGTTCGTTCACGACCTTGCTCCAACACATACCTTCCACAACTCCAAACCCAAGCAAACCATGGATCTGGACATTGAAATGGACGATGCCGTCGACACGGTTCAAGACGCACCCATCACTGATCCCAGTCGGGATGATATTCTTGTAAGCCTAACTGACAGGTAAACTTTTACGACACAGAATTGACTCCCCTTTCAGCAACCCGACGAGCCTGAAGAGCCTGGCGAGGTGGCTGAAGATGAGCCTGCGACCGACGACTCCAAGACTCTCGTCCCAACGAAGATTCACATGAAGGGCGTTGATACCCTCCATACATCCGATATCAAGGCCTATGTCAAACTTCACTTCGGCGATGTCGATAGGATTGAGTGGATTGATGATTCTTCCGCCAACCTTCTCTTCCCCTCAGAACCCACGGCACGCGATGCCATTGTAGCCCTGAGCTCTGTCCCCGTAGCAGACGCCACAGCATTGGCCGTTGGTGAGACCCTCCCTGCAAAGCCTGTTGAAGGAAAGCCGGAGATTTCTCTCCAGGTGCGGTTTGCCATTCTGAGCGACAAGAAGGAAGCTGGTGCTGCTTTGCGAAGCCGTTACTACCTCCTCCATCCTGAGCACGACCCCGAAGAGCGACGGCGAAGGAATCAAGACAATCGGGCGAGATACAGAGATCGCGATGGTGGCTATCGGAGGGGCGGTGATGGCCGACGACGACGCGCCTCGGACGACGACGTCGAGACGTTTGAAGCTAGCATGTACGACGATGCGCCTCGCCCCTCACAGAGAAGACGTGACTCTGACATAGAGGAACGACCGCGCTCTTACGCCCGCGAAAACCAAGGCAAGGAGCTGTTTTCAGGACGGAGGACACAGCGCGATCGATCTGCGTCACCTAGGCGCGACGGTGACGGCGACGATTTAATGGGCGATAGGGCTAGCTCTTCTGGAAACAGAACGAAAGCCCGCGATCTCAGAGATCGCATATCAGGCGGTAACAATTCCAAGGAGCTGTTCCCGACCAAGAAGTCGATTAAGCAGTTTGGTGGAGGAAACCTAGATACCCTCGAGCGAGCGATAGGATCGGCTCGCCTTAAAGATGAGGATCGCCCCAAGATTGTATCCGTACCCGAATCACGAGGAAACGGCAGCTCGTTCAACATTCGTGGTATGGCGAACCAGCAGGGCAGTGGAGAGGGCTTTGCGATCAAGGGTTCTGCGGCGGCTAACGCGCGCGAACTGTTCCCTACGAAGCTGGGTGGAAACAACGCTGGCAAAGAGCTATTTGGAGGAGGCAGATCGAAGCAACGACAGAAGGCCGAGGACCTCTTTTCTTGAACTAGGTCTTTATTCAAACATGGTATATACTGTAGCAACGAACGGCTGGGCCAACAATACGGACGCAAGAAGTTTTGGGTGCTGGCGAATACATATGGTTTTATAACGATACCTAGGCGCAATAAAACAGACAAATTATGGGCAGTCTTGTCTGGAACGAACCTCAGATGAAGCCAAAATTGAAATAACCGCATGCATATTAATAATATATTTACTTCCTTACGGTGCAGTGCTAGCAATGTTTCCAGAGGGAAACAATCCTTTTGTTATTTGAAAGTATTCGTATAGGAAAACAAATAAATAAAACAGAGTGTTCATGAAGAGTCTGACTACTGCCAGCTCTACCACCACTTCTCCAGCATAACTCTTTTCTTGTCCATTCCGCCATCTGATGTCAAACCTTGAACGATTTCGTCCGTCATTGCCGCTGGACCACATACATACACTACACTCTCTTCCTCTTTCCCGCCAACAGCCGCACTCACATCTTCGACTGTGAACCTTCTTTTCAGAAAATCATTTCCAATAGTTTCCTCATCTCCCCTATATTCTCCTGTTGTGAAGACCTTCAGACCACCCTTAAGCCTTTCCTGCTCAAACCACGCTCTGATCCTCTCCAAGAAAAGCACATCTTTCAGTCCCTGTGCAGGTACCTTGCTGGCATATAAAACCCGCACATCAAGATCGTATCCCTCTTCCGCTATGCAACCCATCATACTAACGAGCGGGTTGATTCCCACGCCTCCCGCAACAAACACCACACGACGTATCTCGCTGAGCGTTATGTCGGCTGGCGGAAAGATAAAACTTCCTCCCACGCGCACCTGCAACTTGGAATTGGTGATCTCAGACGGCGATTTCCAGAGCCATGCTGCAGGAGGATTATCTGGAGATTCCTGTACTGCCAGCTCGAAGTAGGGAGCATCAGGGTCGGCAGCGGCACGGGGCGTAGATGTGATTGTGAAACCCCCCCGTTTTGAGTGACCTGGCACGTAGATATCTAACCACTGACCAGCTGAGAACTACGTCTTGTTAGTCTCACGTTTGGAAATGGCGTTTAGATGTAGATAGTTAACTCGATGAATGTACTGATATGTTATGCGTACCTTGACTGGTCTTGATTTAAGCTGGAGACGAAACAGCCGAATTCGCTCATTCGCCTGATCGATGAGACTGAGTCCAACATCAAGAAGACTCTATATTACGAATACTCAGGAAGTTTCTTTAGAACGTACACGAATGTTTACCAACCTCATCTCGCGGCTCCTGGGCCGTCCGCTCTAGATGGCCGCTTCGCTGAGCGGACATGGCTCTTGGTCTTGGGTATAAGGCCTTTGGCTTGGGGATGATAAACTCCGATCTTCGACGCAGCAAAGGGACACAGTCCTTTAGCGCTCCAAATTTAAGAGGCATAAAAGCACCTATAATTACCCGATCAAACGATTGCAGAATCTATGGCCTCATAGAACATGGAGGTTATCATAGTGGGGTGGACATAAACCGTTAAACCAGGCTGAGTAAGGCAAAGCTAAATACTTAGAACGAATAACATGAAACAGGGTAGACAATATTGCACACTTCAGTGAATCTGATTATTGAAAGAAATTTTGTTGCAAAGAACAATGCTTTCCCATCCGTTTTTAGGATTCTATCTTCTCCAAGTCCAGCTCCTATAGTCCATAACCTCGAGTTACATTACCTTCTCCAAGGCACCATATGCCCCCCTGATACATAAATCGTCATACCAAACATATCTAGGACGACTCTGTCCAGTTGACTTGATCCATGACCTGTCCAGCAGCTGGGTGCGTGTATCCAATTCTCAAACGCAGTCGTAGTGGCTTTAAAAAGAATAGTCAGTATACCAAATTCAATTGGAAGAACATAGAAGGATCACCTACCCCCTTGCAACCGGACACTCGCATCATCTGGGTGGCTTCAGCCCCAGGTCCGAGGTCCGAGGAAGAGATGTTCAGCAGCTGCAGCTTCTGAGACTTGGGAACGGCAGCTTGTAGGGACACATTCGATAGTTGTGCCGAGCCAGAAGTGTTGATGAACTTAGCAGTGGCTTGTATCATGCCTTCTGCGTTGCGTTGGATCTGGAATGTTACATTAAGATCGTTCGAGTTGTAACAGGGGATACCAGCAGGTGTTTGCGGCACCTGAGGTTGGGGTGCCGATGAGATGGGAGACATAAGGTCAAGGTTTGATGAAGGGGGAGCGGGAGATGCTGTAGAGGAACCAGGAGCAGACCCGAACAGATCCATGATGTTCGATACGTTGGACTGCTGAGGGGGTGGCGAGCTTGCAGATGGAGGAGGAGAAGAGGCGCCACCCAAGATATCAGCAAGGAGATCAGTGTTGGTTGTTGATGGAGCAGTTGGTGTGGCAGCAGGTGCGTCCATAATATCGAGAAGGTCTTGTTCCGTCGGCTTGATAACTCTTGACTTCCTGTTTGAAGACTTCTTCTTTGTAGGAGCAGATCCAAGCACACGAGACTCCTCCTTGATTTGAGGAATAGGCATCTTCTCAAGCACACCACGTCGGACTTGGTCGAAGCTGAACAGGTTGCCGTACTCAACCACTCGCTGTTGAATCTCAATATCGAGACTGGTCTGATGGTACTGCAGCAGCCTTCGAATCTTCTCAATCTGAGCTGGGTCCGAGAAGCGAGTTGTCAACTTCATCAAGGCCGTCACAATATATTCTGTAGACACCTGGGTGGCGTATGCGCTGTTAAGAATGAGGGAGAACAAGTCAACAACCTCATGTTCCTTAACCTCCTGGACAAGCTCCTCTTCCTCGTATTGTCCGCCCTTCAGCAAAGCATCCGCATACTCGCCGATGCACCAAGCGCCGGCTTGTGTCAGACTCTCCTGAGTAATGTCTTTCTTCAGATTGATGTAAAGCTTTTGTACGGCATAAGTCTGCAACTCGGGGGTAGTAGCGACGAGCCGAACAAATGACGACAGGATTTGCTCCTTGACGTAGTTACCGGCCAGAGACAAAACCCGAAGCATTGTATCGAAGTGCCATCGTTTGTTAGGCGCAAACTTATCAGCGGCAATACCTATCTGACTGGTCATTGTTGGCTTAAACTCGTTGTCGGCAACCTCCAAGAAGGCCAAAAGCTCCCGAATTAATACTCGAACATTACTTTCGTTAATCAGAGTAAAGCTCAGATCCAGAGCCCGGCGTCGAATACTGATATCGGGGTCTCTCAAACATTCTAGGATAGTGTTTCGGTGTCTCTGTACAGCATTTGGCTCGATGGCGACAACCTTGATCAGAGTGTTGAGAGCCACGTATCGAATATTGTTATCTCGGTTAGTGAGGAACTTGCCCAGAATGTTGACACCAAGAACCCTCAGACCAGAATCGGCTTCTATATCGAGAATCGTGCGCACGGCTTCGTACAAAATTGAGTTGCCGACATTCTTAGATGCTTCGGTGTTGGTAGCCACTTGCGCTAGGATATCGTTAATCTGCTCGCTGGTCTCTGCATCACCCACAGCCAGGACTCTCAGCAGGTGAAGGATCTTGACCTGCAGGAAGGGGTCGGTAATGCCAGTAACATCGTGTTCGGGTGCATAACCTGAAGTTGCGAGACCCTTCAAAGTTCTGACAAGTCCCGGGACGAAGGACCTGAACTTTTCAACAATTCCTTCTTCTCCACCCTCCTCCTCGTCTGCCTCGCAAAGACTTGTCACTAAAGTAAGGCCGCAAAGCAGAACACCATGGTTTCTGTCTGACAGAAGCTGTGTGGCTTTGTCAATGAAGTGCTCTTGCAGATCCGGAACTTTGCGACATATGCGCATGGCGCAAAGTGCCGCCTTTCGTCGAATATATGGGTTAGCCGTGGCAACGAGGGTTTCGATTTCGGGGAAAAGATCTCGTGACATCTCAATCGAGGCGATGTTTCCTAGTGTGCAGAGCGCAAGGCCGACAACGTATTGGTTTGAATGTCCAAGGTCACTGAACGAGAGTCAGTAACCAGATATTTCACAGGGTGAGTGCAAATGCATACTTCTTGAGCGAGTTGGTGACCAATGTCAAGACTTCTTGATTCTCATCCAACAGCAAACTAGTAGCTAGGTGTCCTAAACGTTTATCGGCGAATCGAGGGGAGGCGAGGAGCTTCAAGCATTCGATCTGTCCAAAATGGGTTCGCTCTCCGAGAGTGAAGAGGTAGAGTAGCTTTGCGACATTGTTGCGACTACCTCAGTATCAGTATCATCTATCTCTCCAAGCATTATTGAACCCACCGAATGTTGGGGTCGTGGCTCTCTTCTCGAAAGCTGGCGCGGATTGCAGCGCTCTCCTTCTGGATGACAGCTCGCTCGTCGGCAATCGTCTTGGCCGCACGCACATTTCGAATAAACTGCTTGACTGTCCGAGTAAAAGTATAGGTAAGCCTCTGACGGGTCAGATCGTGGGGGAGAGTTCGTCGGTGCCGTACGGGAACTCATCTTGGGAGGACAGACCCAGCGGTTGGGCCGTCTTGTCGATGCTTATCCAGGGGTTGTGAGAGAAGCGATGGCGGTTCGTCAAAGCTCAATCAGCTCTAGGACAGAGCAATGAGCTGCTGTTGTTTTATGTATGTATCGAGGTGGGGACTGAAATAGGAGGTTACGTCGGAGCCTACTCAAGGCAGCTGTATAAAAAGAGAAACCAGGTTGCGCCGTAGAGAGGTTGAGTTAAAGTCGGGCAGTGTCAGTGACGGTGTGCTGTACTTCTGCTTGCGTTGCGGCGGACACCTTTCAGACGGGACGTGGGGCACATAGTAGGCCCACGTCAAATTACCTTAGAACTCCTTGGCAGTACGTACCTACTACGTTAGTCATCAATGAACACAGAGACCAAACCGATTTACGAAACAGTAGGTTAAAGAAGTCAAGAAAATAAGCATAAGTATACTTGTTTATTCGTACACGCATAAAACTATAACTCCAGGAATACAAACAGAAACCGCTCATACAGTATTTGTGCCTTTTTCCTTACAACCTGATCTCCTAATAACCTCCTTACTTAACATCTGGGCGCCGGAGAGGGTGTGCTTCTGTGTTCAGCACCCACTCATCAAGGCTGATCACATCGAATTCACTAAATATGAGATAAAAGTACTTCAGCGTCTCGGCCAGCCAGAAACTCTCCATGCTATCCATCTTGGTTGGCTCAGCTTTGGTGACATCGTCTATCGCTGAAGCCGCGATCTCTGTTCGTGTCACCTTCTCGATCGTTTCAAACATAGTCCACGCCTTCTCCATCCACTGTGCATCGCCGGTCACACGGTACATGATGAAGATGGACTCGATAGCTTCAGGTCGTAGGATATATCGCCCATCGCTCACATCTATCATACCCTTGGGAAGGTTGTGCTTCTTGATAATGTCCTGAACCGTGGGTTTCTTCCATTCCGATGGTCTCAAAGGCGGAGGTTTGAAGTCAGGGGCGTGTTGCTCCTCAATCGCCTTGAGCCACCGATCCTCGCTCCAGGTGCAATCACTCGAATCCTTTGCATCGATACTGCCACATGGGATGAAGTTAAAGATCTCAGGCCCAAGCCCAGTCTGCGTGGCCTGATAAGCCCAGACGCAGCCATCTGTGAGCTGAGTAGCAATCTCGAGGTCACCTGGGCGGTTGAATATCTTGCTGGCCACTGCCATCATGCCGCCAGCAAAACAGGTCAGATGCTGACCTCGTGCAACAGAGGTGTACTTGGGTTGCTCGCCTGGCAAGTCAGTAACCTGATAGTCTCCAGAGATAATGACGGGCTTGTCCCAAGGTGTCAATGCTCGCTTGAAGAGATGCTTGATAGCAACGGGGATAAAATTCTCATACAGCCGGCGAGGCTGCTCGAGTTGGCCGCCAAGAAGAAGATACCACTTGGGAAGATACTCATACAGCGAATCAGACATGCCACCAAGGGTAAAGTCTGATCCAGCATGGAAGGCTGGCGTGTAAGCATCGACGACTATCGGCCACATGCCGGGAAGACGGGTGTTGAGTTGTGTAGACTCAAACTGGTCTCCAATTCTCTTGACGGCGTCATAGAATCGGTTGTTGCCAGTGATTTGCGATAATTTAGTGAGCTCTAGACTCAAAGATCCAAGCTCAGAGACAAGAGCCTCCCGTGAAGGAGACTGAGATTGACCATAAGCAGATCTAAGCATATGTTAGGATAAAATGTTTGTCCGCATACATCGTCAAAACTCACTTTTTCCATTCCCATCGGGTTACTGGCATATGGTTGGGCGTATCAAAAGCGCACATGAGAAGGTCTCCAAGCTCAATAGCCTTCTTCAAGAGGATAGGATGAGCCCTGCCGCTTAATTCATATGCCGACAAGAATCCACCCAGGTAACGAATGTTTGTCTCGAAAATGTTGATAGTTGTCATGGGGCTTCTGGTGAAATCAATGCCGTCCGCAGCGGCAACAGCTTTTGTGAATTCCTCTTTCATGTCCATGATCCAAAGAGTATCGAGGGAGTCGACCAGCGTTGCAGCCCAACCACCGAAGGGATCCTTGGACTTGCCGGTCAATGGAGTCACCTCATCATGCATCCAGGCGTAATTGGAATATCCGCTCCAGCTGTGCTCGAAGCTCTTCTTGACAGCAGCCAGGCGCGACAATCGCAGCTCCTTGGCCGCGGCGCTCTCGACCGGCGCAACGACTTGGATCTTGGGGACCTTGACATCTCCAGTGATCTTGGGCAATACAGCTAATTTCTCCCGCGGAATTGGATATTTAGGTAGTCGTCGCGTCCAAGCAGTGGCACCCTTTCCAGCAAGAGGATCGCCATTACCGAACAACGTGAAAGAAGAGTTTGAATTTGACCAGTACCAAAAGCACAAGATCCAGATGAAAGCGACACCAAGCCAGAGGCGACCTCGCCGTAGGGGACCCGCCATTGAAGACGTAGTGGACTGCTAATAAGCAGTACAGGGTCTAGGTGAGAGAAGAGGGTGAGACGTAATCCGATACCTCACATCGCAGGCCCAAGATGGGGAAAAAAAAGGCTGAGGAGAGTTCAAAGGCGCTGATGTTGGAGCTGTCAAAAAGATTGGTGATGTGTCTCGACTCGAAGGGGGCCAACAAGCCTCATTCAAGTCCGAGTCTAGACACGTCTTAGAACGGGTGAACTTCGCGTCTTTGCTCTAGAGTCTAGACTTAGGCTGCCTCCCTAAGTCGCATCAAAGGGACGGGGGAGGGTCGTAAGAACGGCAAAGGGCAAATGCCTCTCAAACCCTCAACCAGTGCATGAAAGTCAGTGTCGGTGGCTAAGGGTTGCCTAGTTGAAAATGGAACATAGAAATTGCGGCGGTGGCCTACTAACACGTGAAGGAATGTGCCGTACAGATACAGATACTGATCCTGCAGCGACGGGAGTGTGACATCTGACATCCCGCAGGGTCCCTTTTCATTAACTAATTACCTATAAATGCTGCCCTTGCTTGGCATTCATCCTTCAATACCCAGATGTGAATGCCTTTTGGTGCAGTATGAACATCGACTTATGAATTCTAGTCAACCCTTTTATTTAGTTTTTTTGTGCTGGTTGGTTGATCCTACTCTTCCCTTTTAGCAACTCCCTACCAACGACGTTTCAGTAACAAAAGACGTTTCAATACCTTCACAAGATCAGCTCGTAAAGCTGTGGGGTCAATCCCAGTAGCTCCTTGCAGTGCCATTAGACGATGTGGCATAGTGGCCCCTCATAAGCTTAGCTGATCCAGCTGCCTCCTCCAACCAGTCTAGCCAAATACTTGGGCTTTGAAGCCCCAAGCAGCTGTGAACCACTCATATTGATCAAGCTTTCAAGGGTCGGCTCTCTCAACAAAGGAGCCCATTAACGAACGCATTTGCCCCTGAATAAAAAGACCAAGATGGCACCTTGAGTTGACCATTCTGTCAATTAATTGCTATCTACTCACAGTCCCAACAGCAAATGAAGAGACCGGGTATGATTACGAGCCCCTGAACTATACAGCCTTGCATGCATTGTACTTGGTAGTGTGTGCCCCCAGCCCATTGGGCTGTAGGGCTGACTGTTCTTCCATATCCCCTCCCTCCCAGCATAAAACTGGTTGGAGTGGCGGGTACGCTTCTCAGACCGCCCACCCATTGCCCCTCACCAAAATCACATCAGTTGCTGCAACAGATTGACTATAAGAACAACTACGAGTTGGGAACAAAAGCACACGTACGGTGCGAATGAAGCTTGCGGGCCAAATGGAAAATTGCTCAGTTGCTAGAAGCCATGCAGGTAGATTCCAGGACAAAATAGCCATGGAGACATCAAGTAACACGGAAAGCAAGCCGACATACCCTTCACAACTTCCGCCCAACCAGTCCCAGATGCCCTTCATATCGCTTGCAGTTTTGCCACAAAGTAAAGAATATTCAACCTGCTTCTCCTGATACCATACGTGTTCGTTGCTCATCAACTAGCGAGAGCGTAAAGATGGCAGGGCCGAGGCATTGGTTGATGAGGTATCAGAATATTGTCCCTTATTTTTGCATCATGAGCTGGACGAACTCGTTGTCTATAAAATTTTAGTAAAAGTTTATGGCTAGCGTTGTTACGCCGGATTCCAAGCAACTCACAGTCAATTCGGCCATCACCGTCCTGGTCAGCCTCTCGGATCATTTCATCAACCTCATCATCAGTGAGCTTCTCGCCGATAGAGGTCATGACGTGTCGGAGCTCGGCAGCGGAAATGAAGCCGTTGTTATCACGGTCGAACACCTTGAAAGCCTCGCGGATCTCCTCCTCAGAGTCGGTGTCCTTCATCTTGCGCGCCATCATGGTAAGGAACTCTTTAGCTCAATTGTTAGCATCGGCGTCCTCTAACCACCTTGAGAAGTGACGAACCAGGGAAGTCGATGGTGCCGTTGTTGTCGGCGTCAACCTCGTTGATCATGTCCTGGAGTTCAGACTCGGAGGGGTTCTGGCCGAGAGAGCGCATAACAGTACCGAGCTCCTTGGTGGTAATCTGACCTATAGCGAAGCATTTAGCCCATGTTTCCGACTAATTAATACCGAATGAAGCTGGACGAAGATTCGTAGTTATTCGATGCTTCGTTGAGGTCGACTTGGGTTTCGTGCTGGGCCAGCAAAGAAACATCGCAAGGGGAGTATCACTCACCATCGCCATCCTTGTCCTACGCAGAGGTTAGCGACAACTTCAGGCAAGAAGTCAAAAAAGAGGTGGAATAGCTTACAAAGAGGGAGAAGGCCTCCTTGAACTCGGAGACTTGTTCTTCGGTAAGTGAATCGGCCTATAGTAATAAGGTTATCAGTGGATGAAGTCTCCAATAAGGCATCGCCAGAAACATCAGTTGCAGCCCCTCTCACGAAGCAGCCGCGGGGTCAATGATCATCGACGATAGCGCCAGAGAGCAAGGCGGTAAAGCAAAAGAAGGTTGATGGGGGGGTAGCGCAACAAAGTGACAGCTTGGCCCAACTCACCATGTTGGTTGTATGTGGTAGCAACGGTTGAGATAGTAAAACGGTGGATGTCGATCGCGCGAGAAGAAAGAAGATGACTTGGACAAGTTCTGAGGTCGTGGGGTCTTGAGCCAAGAGTGTCGGACCTTTTCGTTTCACGGGTTTGGTTGGAGCTTTCGTGGGGAGACCCAAAGGTCAGGGGAAAGTCGGTACCTAAGGCAGGAAAGAGGTACATGAGCCGACAAAGGGGAGATAATGCACTGTGTTTTGGATGCTCAGGGGGGTGGGGCGATCACTGAAATTAGTGAATCAAGGCTGTGATGGAGGCCCCTTCCACACTGTGCGGTTTTCTTCACGGGCCGTTTCGTAGCTTCCATCCTGCTAATCTGATCCATGCAAGAGAGCCAGATGTAGAGGTACATGCCGCCAATCTACCTAGACGGAAAGGGACACTTTCCCCCTGTCATTTTAGCCAACGGGAGTGGTCCAGTGTCGTAATGCTCACAGGCGAAGCCAGCTATCAGCCTCAACCCGCATCTCGACTCTATTCGTGATCTTCTTACTCATGACGACAATACCTTCATCACTCGTCCTATGACGTTCAAATTCGCGATTCAATCGACTTGATAAACTCTCAATATAGTGCTCCGTCTGACGATAGCTTCTACTCCTAATTTGCGTCCGCCATGTGGCGAGACCGCACGAATCTGTGAGATGCCTATTATTGTCTGTCATCGTCCATGACATGACTTCCCTCGATATATCAAGTCCCTTATACTGATGTAGCACCAACAAAAGATATATCTCCTATCGGCAGTCTTACGCGCATCACCCTACACAGCGAAGACCATATGGACCCGGCGCCTCTGCTCCTGGCGCCTTTGCCGACAACTATCCTAGCAGCTATGCGAACGACGATCGTCGCGGTCTTCTATCTCCCGGCGCATTCGAAGACGATGGCGATGCCGTGATTGAGATGGATTTACTGCCCCCTCGATGGGCTGACGTTTCGGATGAGATCACGGACTTGCTCGTCAACATCGCGACAAAGAGCCAGAGCTTGGAAAAGTTGCATCAGAAGCATGTGCTACCCGGCTTCAATGATGAAGATGCTAAGAGGGCTGAGGAGGCGCAAATAGAGGAGCTAACCCAGAAGATCACCAAAGGCTTCCATGATTGTCACCGCTGCATCCAAAAGATCGAACAGATGGTGCGAGACTCGCAGCATGCTGGTACCATCACAAGGGCAGAGGAGACCATGGCCAAGAACATACAAATCTCGCTAGCGGCCCGAGTTCAAGATGCAAGTGCCAGTTTTAGAAAGAAGCAGAGTGCTTATTTGAAAAGTTGGTCCCCTCCCAATTGCTATCAATTTCCTCTAACTCGTCTTTGTAGAACTTCGTGGTATGGGCGGCTTTGGTGGGTTGAGTCCAGGCGAGAGATCTAGCACACCTCAACCAGGTTCTTATCTTGACCCATCTCTCCAAGAATCTGATGCAGACCGATCGTTCTCACAGTCTACACTTCAACAAACTCAACAGCAAAGAGTACTTCACTCCAATGACGCTGCCATTGCTCAACGCGAACGAGAAATTGAGGATATTGCCCAAGGCATCATCGAACTCTCTGATCTTTTCCGAGATCTCCAGAATATGGTCATCGACCAGGGTACTATGCTGGATCGTATCGACTATAACGTTGAGCGTATGAATACCGACGTCAAAGCTGCTGACAAGGAGTTAGTAGTTGCTTCTGGCTACCAGCGGAGAACGACCAAACGCAAGATCATTCTCCTCCTCATTCTTATTATCTTCGGCATGATTATTCTCTTGGTGATCAAGCCCAAGAAGCACGGGTAGAAGGAGTTTTGTTATGGACTATCTCAGGGATACCCGTTGTCTCCCTTGAACTATCCCAGCTTGGGCATGGAGGGACGGCAATTATTATATACATGTACCAATACAATGTAAAGCAAGGCATGTGGCATGTCACCGATGTGTTTGGAGTCACGGTTCTTGGCTTATTTCTTTATTTTATTATTTTAGCTACCATCAGCTTTTCCTTCGGTCCGAGACGTAAGAGGTAGATGAAGTACTTTCCTCGTTATCATAACTCTTTTGGAACAGCCTAGGATAGCTCTTCCATAACTTTGGTCTCTGGTTCTCGATCTCCGTCGCTAACTGCGCCTCGCTGGGTAGAATATTAGAACCCCATGCCTCTTCCACCAGTCGCTTCATATTCACGGGGGAGAGCTCTCTGTCGTCTCTCTCCCTGGCCCTGGCTCTCCCGGGCAAGTGTGCTACCGCGAGACGCTTGATGACCGCGCTTCGCACTACTTGTTGGTCAATATAAACACCCTTATCCCTCAGCATAGCCAGCAAACGAACACCACACGCCAAATCATAGTCTTCGATCCCTGCTGTCTTCATTGTCATGGGTGAAGGTTGAGTCGGGTATTGCGCCAGTGTCTTATCAAAGCTCCATCGAATGATGCTACGCTGCAGGCTGATATCAAAGATCTTTTGTATGGGATGTTGCCTATTTGTGAATGGCAGGTCGGCAGGAATGCAGAATATATAGTTAGGGTCATTCCGTTTCTTCGAATGGCTGCGAGACTTGTTGTTAGGCTTGAAGTCGGTTGCTAAAGCTGTTGTCTCCTTTTGAGGCAAGCCTATTTCGGCTCTCCAGAACTCCTCCTTGAAATGGCTCGTCTTCTTCTTGCCATCGGGGAACGAATAGTATTCAGACCAAGTCTCTGACTCATTGTCCAAATCCTCGAGTTTCTCCTTGGGCCGGGGAGGCTTATCTTGCCGATGCACTGGTATCAAACCTCCAGGATCCGGGCTGTATAGCTCGCATATCTCATAACTCAACCCTTCAAGCTCCTTGAAGCGCCCCAAACGTCCAAGGTTGTAGAGTAATATTTGCCAGTATTTGATAGGAATGGCGACCCCATGACGTGCTACCCGTAGCGACAGATGAATAGCTCTGTCAAGCTGGGGATTCTCCTTTAAGCCATGAAACTTCTGTTTGCTGAGCTTTGGGTGATACCACATATCTTCAAAAACACGATCAAGAAGTGCTTCCGAGTTTTTCTGCCCAATGGTAACATCAGAGCTATCCATTCTATCAAGAAAGGTCCTCACTGTCGCGAGACCTTTCGTTATCAAAGCGATATTGAGACTTTTGTTGAGCTCCTTGGAGACCATGTTGCCTTTGCTTGATCCTGGCGTAGCAGCCAAACCCTCCACTTCTTGAAGTATTCGCTCAAGGCCCCAATTTCGGTGTTTGGCAGAAGCTGCAAGTAGCATTAATCGTTTCTCTTGATTTTCAAACTCGTCTGGGTGTATATCGCAGTGCAATAGGTCTCTAAGCAAATCGTCTTCGCCTCTTTCAGCGAAGGAGATAAGGGCTTTACAATACACTCGGGGTGTGATGTCCATCCCTAACTTCCGAAGTTGTTTCAGGCGATCGGCAACTCCTCGGGCATCGTCTTCTCTCAACGCGATAGATTGCAACGATCGAGGTCCAATTTTGCGAAGTCCAAGTTTATGCATCAGGTTAATTGCAAACTCTGAGGAAGTCCAAGAGCTGGCGAACCACCGAGCTGTAAACTTGTCACTGTATAAGCCATTTTCCCGATCCGGTAGGGTATCTTCATTTGCTGGGACTCTCGTAGTATCACTTAGCTCGGTGTTTCCGTTGAGTACTGCTAGCTCTTCTCTCATAAGCTGTACTGTGGAAAAGTAGCGAGAAAGAAAATCCAAGAAGGGCATGGACTTCTGTGATTTGGGGCAATCATTGAATAGAAGAAACCGCTTTCTCCAGACCCGCGCTGCATGCGACTGGCCAGTGTCGAAGAGGGCTGGCACGACATAGTCGTACAGCTCACGATAAGGATTGAAGACGTATATCCTGGTCAAAGTACTCTGAAGCTTGGGAGTGGAGTCAATGGCAAAGCTTGCCAGGAGGGCACCGAAACTATCCAAGTCAGGACGGAAAGTAGGCATCAGTTTCAAGTGCCAGAGGGATGCGTTTTCGTAATCAGTCTGTGCTAGGTAGAAATGAACCACTTTCAGGTATAGTTCAGGCCACTTGAAATGATAAGTCTCTTTAAGTTGCTCGGCAAATTTGAAAAGTTCTTCCATACGGCCGGAATGTGCCAATGCCGCCTTCAAGATACTGTCACGAAGAAACACAGCTCGAGATTCGGTTAATATATGCAAATCGCCTTTGCCCCGAAGTTTCAGAAACGTTTCCCAAGCTCCCTGGTCTCCATGGCTGTGGCGATTCGTTACAATGAGACGCTCCCAGGAGGATACTGCATCCAACTTGGAATTTCGTCTGGACACCATGTTTTGTCGAATACCTAATGGTAAGGGTACTTTGGGCTCTGGTCGCTGTGATCTGATATCTTGTCGTCCATTATTTTGCTTGGACGCAGACAACCAACGATTATTTTGCCTTGTCTCATTCTCAAATCCTTGGTAAGAGCTCAGCCCGTCATTGCTGTTGTATGTTTTTGTGCGTGCTGGTGTTGGGGCTGTATATTGAGATCGGTCCTGGACGAGAGTCTCGATGCATCGAAAGTATGTGGACTGGCGAATTCGAAATAGTGTTGGAATTCGATGCATGGCTGGGTAAGTTCACCAGCTGATGCTGGTCTCGTATCATCGCATCGGCTGTTATCGAACAAGTAGTAATAAAATCATCGAGGCCGCACCAAATTGAGACTTCAAGATAATTATCCAAAAACTAATGTTCCCGTTTGAGCTCCAAATCTTTTGGCGCGCATCATACAGTTACTTGACAAAGAAACACAGGGGTCCGCTGCACGTGCCCATCCACCAACAGGAACGTCAAGAGCTATGCTGAGTCATACTAGTCCCCGGCTCCCAATCAAGTTATGGGCTCATTTCTTTACCCGTACTTCGACATCCTCCGTTCACCAACTCAACCACCCCACACGAAACCAATCTTCGAAGCCTCCCAGAACTCTCATTAACCGACTCCAAAATGCCGTACGTACAATTGATACTCGACCGATTCTCGCGATAGCCTTGGCCGCCTTCTTCGATGTCAATGGCTCATCCCGAGCTCCGGGCATAGCAGAGCATAACATCATACGAGAACCCGTCACTGACGCCCATCCAGTATCATCGACGCCAAGAACCCTGTTCCTCAGAACCAGCGATTCTACCAGAACGCTTACAAGAACCACACCCGTCTTTGGAAGATTGTACGACCAAATTGATAATCTCAACCGTCCAGAATGTCCCGCTGACCGACCACACAGGGCCCTCGCAGCCGCATGATGATGACCCCCTACCTCATCCTTCTCTGGGGTACCCTCGGTGGTAAGTTTTCGACGAATTTCGGTCAAATGGATATCAACATGAGCACATGTACTGATGGATATGAAGCTTCCTTCTACGGCGCCGGCCGTAAGGTCCTCGGCTACAACTCTTACTTCGGAAACTAAGCGATGGAGGTTGCTCGGCTTGTTCGATGACTTGGCATCGACGAAAGGTCAATGTGATCAGTAGATTGAGTCAAATAGACGGATATGAACCCAATGTGATATCCTTACATAGTCGTTCATGTGCATTCACAGATAGCGTGACCACTAGTCCAATCGTGTCGCCTATTCACACGTGATTGCCATTAAACCTGGACTCCCAAACTCTAGAATACATGAAGAACTCAGAAAATTGCATGCATCAAAACGCACTCTAGTGCTCTGCACCGACCTGCAACTCTCCATTCACGGATAGCTGGACAAAAACCCAATCAGACTCATCCTAGTAGCCCGTGGCGCCAGGCGCCTTTTCGTCCTTTCGTAGGCTGAGCAGCAATTCCCGGAATCGCTCCTTGCCAGATCCAGAGGCGCCTCCCTTGGCACCCTTGCCACTCACGTCCACCAACTTGGCGATACGATCCCAGCTGGTGCCACCAGAGACAGTGTCCTCTCGGCTCTCCAAGAACTCGTCGGCTTCCTTTCGCGTCTGGGTGATGCCCTTCTCCTTCTTATTGTTGTAGTTCTCGTAAAAGTCATCGATGTTTTGCTGGGCCTCCTTGATGGTCTCCTCTCGCTGAGCAGCGAATTGTTCGGCGCGCTTCGCAATCTGGTTGTCTCGGCGCTCGCGCCACTCTTTGACGACCTCAGGCTCTTCCTCCTCCTCGGCGAAAGCCTGGTATCCTGAGTTGTAGCTGACAGAGGGACCTCCTGTGATGGCGGTTCCCCCAGAAACACCAGTGCCCTATTCGACGATGTTAGCTATATCCAGAGCGTTCCAGCAAATAAACTCACAGCTTCGGGGTTGGTCAGGTCAGGGAACTGAGACTCAAAAGTGGACTGTTCATTGTTGCCAGTGCCACCGAGAAGGTCACCATCGTTATCAGTGAAGGCAGCAGCGTCATCGTTGGTTGCGAACTGGTCCGCATCGTCTCCAAGAAGGGCCTTCTCACGGGCGAGGAAATCATCAGTTGAGGGCTCAGCGGTAGGATCCTTGATATCGGTCTGCGCTAGATTACATGTCAGCTGTCAATCCGCGCATGCATTGTGTTGATGCACCTACCCCCGGAATCGAAGTCCTCGAGTGAAGGGAATCGGTCGGCCATTTTGGAAAGCGCAAAAATTCAGAGATCAATATTTAGGGTACGTGTATTGACAAGTGCGTAGATGATATCGGATGATGGCGGTGGGAATTCGAGAGGGTTTCGTTGAGATGCGACGATTGTCAGTGAATGCTATTGCTAACAGTCCTCCTATTCCTTACTGCCAAGTAGGCTATCCTAGCTGATGAGGTGGATTCTGCCGGGCGGTGAGAAGCCTACAGCACAATCGAGCTTCCTGGAGTGGGTCAGACGTATGACTTAAAACCCTATAGTAATGCATCTACAAGCTATTTTTACTTTAGCGGATGTTTATTCTCATTGACCTAGCTTGTTCTATAAACTCTCCTTGTTCTCAAAGAAAACATTTCGGTTCATCGCACATTCGAGTTACACATCCCTCTCGCCTTCGCGGCATACATCTACAGACGAATCAAATCGTAGCGAGATTCAAGTTGTATCATTCGTGTGCGGAAACCAGTTGGCAGAAGCTCCGAACACTATTCCTGCAATTAGCTGTAGTAGACGTTTCCACAGTGATACTACGGCAACAGCTACAAGTCAGCTCTTAGATAATACGCACGCCATCTGATTTATAATTCTGGCCTGAATCCGCTCTGATAAACTGTCGTTGCTTGTTCATTTCAGCTTACGGAGAAGCCGTTGTCACCACAATGGCTTACAACGATGACTCTGTATTGGCACGACTCTCATCGCTCAATGAGAGTCATGACAGCATCGCCACAGCAGCTCAATGGATCATGTTTCATAGGTACGATTTTTCATACAATATCTTGATCATGGAACATGGTTGACATCAAAGGCAGGAGGCATGCCGAGAGAACTGTACAGCTTTGGATGCAGCGCCTCAAAGACTCATCCAGCACAAAACGATTGAGTTTGATTTATCTTGCCAATGGTATGTTTGCCTGCAAGGCTCAATGAGTATGACTAATTTTGTTTACAGAGGTGGCTCAGCAGTCCAAAATCCGGCATAAGGATGACTTTATTATTGCTTTCGCGCCTGTGATTGCTGAGGCTGTCTCGGTTGCCTATAAAGGAGCTCCCGCAGAGCTCCAAGCGAAGTTGAAGCGCGTGATAGATGTTTGGAGAGATCGTTCAATTTTTGAAGCGCCAATTCAAGCTGCGATTGATGCCCGCGTTGGAGGTGAGTACAACCCGACATATACTGGGTCAATACGTTTGGCTGACCGTCTATTCAGAACTCGATAAGGCTCGTGGTATGGCCAAGCCTGGGTTTGGGGGTTCTCCATTTGGTGGCCCAGGTAGTGCCGCTGCTATCCCTTCGGAGTTTGCGCCCCTTGTGACTGCTCATCAGAATGTCGGCAAATTGAGCACTCCTCTCAAGGCCACAATCACATCAGCAAACCAAGAGTACGAGAAGCAAACCGATTCGTCTACGCCCGTACCTTCTGCTCCCGTCTACGCGGCTCGTCTGAATGGCCTTCTCAAAACATTGGCCAACGCTGAGAGTGCGGTTGCTGAGTGTGTGAAGGCAAGAGAGGGCCTTGTGTCTGGTTTGGAATCGCTCCTCAACGCCAACCGCGCTGCATTGGAGCAAGAGAAGTCTTCCGCGGCTCAGCTAGGATCTCGCAAGACCGAGATCGAAGAGAAGAAGCACCAGGTCGAAGTTGGCATTATGCGAGCGCTAGGTCCCGCGGACAGTAACGGCTCTCCAGGACAAGGTGACTCTTCTGGCACACCACCAGAGCCAGACAGGCCAGAGATTGAGGCACTCACCCCACCGGCATTTGAACCTTTCGACGCACCCACTCCCGAGGCATTGACACCAGAGGGGGAGCCCTCTATAGCTACCACTACCGCCCCTGTTGAAGCTCAAGAAACCCTGCCCTACCAATCGTTGCCCATCTCGACCAACGGGTCGAATAAGCGCCGCCGAGTCGATGCTGACGAATTCCCCGACCTAGGAGGGGATGATGGTATTGATGCTGATGTTGCTGAAATGCTCAAGGAGGGACCTCAATCATGATGGAATCGTATGTCGTCAGAACTGACATGATGGATTTGGTGATTGTCTCGCTTTATAAACTAAGAGTGTATTTGGGCACGCTCTTGCAAATAGTTCTTCTTGGGCTTGTGAATTGTTAAGGACAATCGACAAAGGGATATGGGCAGGGTGTATTATTATTCCATACTATAGGCAGTGTACATTTGGTTGGTTGTATGTAGAAGAATGGATTCCAGTAGCAATACTAATCATGATTGGTGATATTTAAAGTATGTTTTATTGCAGTTTCTGTGGATATATGTAGACTCAATGACTGGCAATTGCATGCATATCGTGCTTTTGTCTTTCTAAAAATTGTCACAAATGTAGAGACACTTTAAGGTATCTGGTTCAGGTCGGATTAATTGGAAGCCGTACTCGCGTAGCTCCGACTGAGGGGACGCACCACAACCCACCAACGCGACAGTCCCACCCAAATTTTTTGCGAGCAACTGCGGATCTTGTCTGGCCTGGGCTGGGCTTGTCGCAACTCGGAAGCTGAGAAATGCCGCTATGATGATGACGGCATCACAACCTCCTCAACTTTGATTCTATTTATTCATGTCAACGTCTCTGCCAGCTTCACTGCTCTCTCACGGCTTACAGCTCGGCCCATCGTCTACTTCTCCAGCGACAGCGCCACTCCTGAATATGCTACGCTGAGTGGGCGTCTGATCAATTCCCTACCGTCATAATGGTTTCGGGAGTAGCACGCCGCGTGCTGCTCCCACGCCTCGCCGAGCCCTCGCAAGTGTCTCTGGCTGCATCGCGAAGTCAAATAGGAGCTTCGTTCTACAGGTCCGAAGCTCTACCTCTCCAGTCGAGGCTTTTCCGCTCTTCCAGCAACTGTCAAGCCGCTCTACCTCCATTCTCAATCGCTGCGTTCCGGTCATCGGCAAATGATACTCTTTCCCGTACTCAGCTTTCTCTTGCGCCGAATCGATCCTCTCAGTTTGGCCCAGTTTCGCACGCCCTGCGACAGTTCTCAACAGTACCTCGTTTACTCCAGGAAATTCAGACTAAGGTCGAAGAAGGCGCGAAGAAGCCTGTCGAGCTTGAAACTAATAGAAGCATTGCCCAGGATGATCATAAACAAGAATTCACGAAGAGCGAAAAGGCCGCGAGGGCGGCGCAGGTCAACTTGGCTGCTAAGCTCTCCAAGGAGGGAAAGCAGGCTGGTAAAGCTGGTATGGATGAAATTGTCCGGCTGATCAAAATCGCTCGCCCGGAAATCCGTTGGCTCGGTATCGCCTTTGTCTTTCTGGTCATTTCCTCTAGTGTCACCATGTTGATTCCCTTCTCTGTCGGTCGAATCTTGGATCTCGCTACCAAGGGCGAGGCGGAAGATGTCCGTCTTTTTGGCTTAACCATGAACCAGTTCTTTTTTGGCTTGGGTACCGTCTTGACTATTGGAGCTATGGCCAACTTCGGTCGGGTTGTCCTTCTTCGAATTGTTGGCGAGCGCGTTGTTGCTAGGCTTCGATCTCAGCTCTATCGGCGTACATATGTCCAGGATGCCGAGTTCTTCGATGCGAACCGAGTGGGAGATCTCATTTCACGACTCAGTTCTGATACGGTTATTGTTGGTAAATCTGTGACTCAAAACCTCAGTGATGGTCTTCGCGCTCTCTTCAGTGGGGGTGCTGGATTTGCTATTATGGTCTGGACAAGTCCCAAGTTGACTGGTCTTTTGCTACTCATGTTCCCCCCCATTGCCGTTGGAGCCTTCATTTACGGTCGCGCCATTCGAAACGTCAGCAGGTCAATTCAGAAGAACTTAGGTACTCTGACCAAAATCGCTGAGGAACGGCTCGGTAATGTCAAAACCAGTCAAGCGTTTGTTGGTGAGGTACAGGAAATTGGCCGCTACAACAACCAGATTCGGAAGATCTTCGCACTCGGCAGAAAAGAATCGCTTATTGCTGCCACCTTCTTCGCTTCGACCGGTTGGGCTGGTAACATGACCATTCTCGCCATGCTCGTCGTCGGAGGTGGTTTCGTACGGAGCGGAGCCATGTCACTTGGAGACCTTACCTCTTTCATGATGTACACGGCTTTCGCAGGTTCAAGCCTGTTTGGTCTCTCGGGCTTCTATTCAGAACTCATGAAGGGCGTGGGTGCCGCGAGTCGACTCTTCGAACTCCAGGACCGCAAACCAGGAATTCCGCAAACAGTTGGTGTTAGGGTGAAATCGGCACAAGGTCCCATCAAGTTCACGAATGTCTGCTTTGCCTACCCTACTCGGCCAGCAGTAAGGATCTTCAACGGACTAGATTTCGAGATTCCTTCTGGCAGCAACGTTTGTGTTGTTGGTCCGTCAGGAGGTGGCAAGTCAACTGTAGCGTCTTTGCTTCTAAGGTTCTATAACCCCACATCGGGTTCCATCACTATCAACGGCCAGGATATATCCGGTATGAATGTGAAGTCCTTGAGAAGGAGAATCGGCATGGTTTCTCAGGAACCGGTTCTTTTCTCTGGAACTATCGCCGAGAACATTGCCTATGGAAAGCCTCAAGCCAGTCGTTACGATATTGTCTCTGCCGCTCGACGAGCCAACTGCAACTTTATCAGTGATCTACCTGACGGTTTAGAAACCCAGGTTGGTGCTCGTGGCTCCCAGCTCTCTGGAGGCCAGAAGCAGCGAATCGCCATTGCGCGAGCTCTGCTCAAGGACCCTGATATTCTAATCCTCGACGAAGCTACATCAGCGCTCGATGCTGAGTCAGAAACTCTTGTCAACGAGGCTCTGGCTGGCCTTCTCCGTGGCCGCAACACTACTATTTCCATCGCCCATCGTCTCTCTACTATTAAAAGATCTGATCAAATTATCGTTCTCAATAGCGAGGGCAAGGTCGCCGAGATTGGCAGCTACAGACAGCTGGCTTCCGACAAGGAGAGTGCGTTCAGCAAGCTCATGGAGTGGCAGATGAGCGGTGGTGAGGTGTCGAAGGATGGTGGATCAACTGCTTCACGGGCGCATATCACTGAGGCTGAGGAGCTTGAGGATGATTTAGAGAGGGGTGAAGAGGAGGAGCATTTTGAGCATGAGGAGGAGAGCAAAGACTCCAAGGCCGATGAGAAGCGTCCTTGAAGTCAGCGAGATGGTTTAGAGCAGGCAAGCTTCCCCGCAAGGTGTAATATGGTTAGGGGTCACAGTAAGGCGAAAGATTAGACGAATCATGTACATTATATCCTGATATCTATGTCTGAGTCTCTACGGCATATCATCATATCGCCAGCAGCTATAGAGAGAACTCCACTCGACATGTATCTTATTTTCATTGGCGTCGGTCCAGTCTGGTTATTTTAATCCCCAAAATGGGATATGGGCGGTGGGGATATGGGCAGACCGTGTATCAAAAAAGAATCTCAATATTTTGCAGTCTTAATTAAGGTCTAGAAACTGATCCCTTTTTGGATTCGAGAAGGTTGATACTCCATGTCGTAGGCATCTGGGTCCATTCTTTAATGGCAGGCCATCGCGCCCGCTACCTTGGAATCGTAGCAAGCATGCTTATTCCCATCTCGCGATTCAGCATTGATAAGGCAAGCACGTTGTTTCTCTCATTGGATGCCCCATCATTGGGCGCTCTGGTGATGCTGACTGTCTGACCATCAGGGGCAACAGTGTAAGACGATTGAGCGAATAATACCGAGAAATTTGAAGGGTCTCCAAACAAGAGGCCTATCGAGAGCAACTTCGTTCGGGTAAAGTCATATTCATTGGTAAGCTGCCATAACTGCACTCTGAAGTCAGCACTACAAAAAGAAAAAGGTAAAGATACGCGTAACTCCCACAATCGAGCACATCCATAAACACGAGTAAAGCTAGAAAGCGGCTGATTTTGCGGCGTAACAGTTGTGCCGACCAAGCTTCGTTGCGACTACGGGATAGAAGCCACCACAATTAGACCAGCTCCGTCGGCAACGGGACCTGTCAGTCACATGTGACCCCAATTTGGCTCAAGAACCTGACCCTTCATAACCAGGTCTCGCAACAACTCGAACTTGACAAAAAAGAATAATTTTGACGACGACTAGGACTTGAAACTTGCTGTTCTTTAACTTGATCATTTCATTTGAGCACATCACCTCCGTTGAGCACCATGTCGACCGAGACCGAGGGAACGTTCCAGGTGGCAGACGCCAGCCTGTACACCAAGACTTGGACTGTGAGTCCCAATAACCAAAAGCTGAACCAAGCAAGAACTGACGCGGCGGCAGCCTGAAGGTGCCATCAAAGCAAAGGTGGTACATGTTCATGGCTTCAGCGACCACGTCAACTGGTACGATGACGTATACCGAATTTTGGCCTCGAAGGGCATCCAAGTCTTTGGTTTTGACCAAAGAGGTTGGGGCCGAAGCGTGAAGCAACCCTCCGACAAAGGAAACACAGGCTCAACATCGCGTGTAATTGCTGACATCGCAGCTTTCGTTGAGAGCAAGTTGCCCTCGGATGTCCCGGTCTTTGTCCTCGGCCACTCCATGGGTGGCGGCGAGGTCATCACACTTGCTGCTGACCCTCAGTACACCAAACTCGTAAGCCAAGTGCGCGGCTGGATTCTTGAGGCGCCATTCATCGGATTCGCTCCTGAGGAAGTCCCAAGCTCGTTCAAGGTCTTTGCAGGACGGTTGGCTTGTAAAATTCTTCCACGGTTCCAACTCAAGCACGAACTCGACGTCGCCAACTTGACGCGAAAGCCCGAGGTAGCAAAGGGATTCAAAGAAGATCCCCTATGCCATGATACAGGCACACTAGAAGGGCTGGCATCGCTCCTCGATCGCACGGTAGCTCTGCAATCTGGTTCCGTGAAGTTGGGTAAAGAAGTGAAGTCGCTTTGGGTTGGCCATGGAGACCATGACAAGGTTTGCAGCTACCAAGCAGCCATGGATTTCGCAAAGAATCAGGATATCGAGGATAAGGTCATCAAAACGTACGTGGGAGGCTATCATGCGCTGCATGTAGACCTGTGCCAGGAGGAATATGCAAAGGATATTTCAGAATGGATCTTGGAGAGGAGTCAAGAGCAGAAACCAATTGAGGCGAAGCTATAGCGTAGCTGGGCAGAGGTTCTTCGATGCGCCAGTATCACCGGATATCAACATCACTTGATGTTTTTGGATTAATCTTCACTAATTCAAAGGTAGCAGGCGCACGCTTTGTTTATATAAATTTGCATGTGGTTGGTTTTATAACATCACGGCTCATCTCTCCAAAGTTCCGAACTAAAGCCAATAGATTGACTTGACTGATCGATAGTTTCAATTTTCTCTGTCTTGGCACATTGGTCCAGATCAGATCTATTATGGGGACAAGGTGGCGGGCCAGGTGGGACCGGGGTTTCGAACACAGCTCCGTAGACGCCCGACAACCACATGTTTTAAGAGGTTAAAAGCTACGGGACCCCGAAACACGCTCCGGCCGTTGCCTAGACGTTTCGGAGCCGTATCTGAACTATAATTCAACGTCTTCCGCACCCAATTTCGACGCCTGGTTCAACCATGCTACTGTGATTCCACTTCCATCTGGCCACGGGAAAGAGCCTCCGCTGAGTCATGTCGGCTTGCGCGGGGAACTCATCTCACTAACCCTGTTGGTCTATTGATAGCCGAACATTTCGCTCTAACTAATCCTGCAGCTGGTGGATTTGTGTGCTGGACATCTGGATATTGCGGAGACTAATCAGCGTGTTCGAAACTGTCATCTACCAACAGGCGAGATGGACCAAGAAAGATTCGTTCTTTGCTCCTCCTCTTTTGGAATGAGTCCACGTGGGAAGATGACTGGTCCCAGTCTGGAATCAATAGGTGACATACCTACCTAGGGTAAGGTAGGTAGGCATTCATTCCACTCCATTTCTAGGTAATCTATCAATACCTCTCTCGCTATCCTTCTATTACATACCTACCCATGCTGGTATCATCACTACGTAGTGACTCAACTTCGATCATTGGCGCAAGACCGGACGACTGACCGACCTGGATCTTCATGACGATCGCTCGATCCCATTTACATACAACACTAGCAGACACTGTTGGTATTGAGGCGAGTCTGGAGATTTCCGCTCGAAGCCCTCTTCTTGCTCTCACACCTACATAAATTGCTTACCTCCACTTAGCAGCACCTTGCATACTCACCAGTATCGGTATTGCTTGTGCAGCTCTGTGGTATATTGCCATCGAGAGACCGACCGACTCGACCCGGTCGCCCTCTGTCTCTTCTTCCCTGCCAAATAAGTGATAGTCGTGCATCATGACACCGGATAACGTCGCCCACTACCCACAAGCTATTCACCTACAATCTATCGAGCGTGCACGCAGCCGTTCACGACACTTGACCACTCGCAATGGCTCAAGTACAGCTTTCGAGCCCGCAATGGCTGAGGACAACGAGACGATCGCTAGAAACATATCTCATATGACTGATGTCGAGAGCCAGATCACCGCTACTGGTCGCCGACAGCCCAGCTGCCTCGATCAAGACCCATATGGCCTCTCCCGCGGGTATAAGACTGAATCTGATCTTGAAGAAATCAAAGCCAACACCTCACGGAAGCGCGATAGTCTGTCTGGCCGTAAATGCATCCCCAGCAAAGTTGGGTCTAAGATGAAGGCGCGCAAGCTGCAGGGCTTCTACAAGAACCAAAATGCGGCAATTGATCGCATGCTTAAATCAGTTGAGGAGCATCGCGACGAAGCCCGCGACCAGCACGGCGAGGACCAGGCCAAATTTCGCATTGCTGTTTGGGGTTCCCTTGCTGCCAACGTTGCCTTGTCAGCTGTTCAACTCTACGCTGCCATCTCGTCAGGTTCTCTTTCGCTTTTCACCACCATGGCCGACTCTATTTTCGACCCTCTTAGTAACCTCACCCTCATCCTGTCGGCTCGAGCCATTCGTCATGTCGATGCTCGGCGTTTCCCTGCTGGTAAAGCTCGTCTCGAGACAGTGGGTAACATCGTCTTTTGCTTTCTCATGATATCTGTCTCTCTCATCATTATTGCCTTTGCTTGCCAAGAGTTGGTGCAATCGAAACCAGACAAGGAATTTCACCTTCCCGCCGTGATCTCGGTTTGCTGCGCTTTCGCTACCAAGTTTGCGTTGTTCCTTTACTGCTGGGCACTCAAGGACAAGTACAGCCAGGTCAACATTCTCTGGCAGGACCATCGCAACGATCTTTTTATCAACGGCTTTGGTATCCTCACAGCCTGCGGTGGTGCAAAACTGATCTGGTGGATTGACCCCATGGGCGCCATCCTTCTGTCCGTTCTGATCTCTTGCATTTGGCTACATACCGCCTTTGGCGAGTTCCTGCTTGTCGTCGGAGTTACCGCTTCTGTCGAAACGCAGCAGCTCATCACATACGTGTGCGTCACACATGACGACGCAATCGTTGGCATTGATACTGTTCGTGTGTATCACTCGGGCCCTCGTCTGATCGCCGAAGTGGATATTGTTATGGACCCGGCACAGACACTCCAAGAGAGCCACGATATTGCAGAGGCGCTGCAGATTAAGCTGGAGGACCTGCCTGACATTGAGCGAGCATACGTCCATATTGATTACGAGACAACGCATAAACCAGAACACGCATTTAAGAAGGATATGTAGGTCTAGCTACGGAATGTGTTTTCAAGGGAGTTGGGGGTTGAGAGGGCATTTTGAGCGGCTGAGAAGGGGTTTGGAGTCTGCCTGGTGAGACAAAAGAGGTAGAACGCCGTACTCAGGTACACAATCAAGGAACCTCTAAAAATGGTGGGAACGTGTTTCTTTGGGGGGCTGAAAGTGCGATGGCAGAACGGAGCGGCGGCGTAAACGATACCTTGGTTAGTTTTTGAGAAGAAGCAAAAATAATTAGAATGCAACTATAGCTCACGTGATGCAGTTGATAGCAGGCTTAAACCAGGTCGAGTCGAGCTAATGCAGATCTCTTCCGGCATTACAAAGGTGTTGAGATCTGGGGAAGACACAAGGGGTTGCAGAAACAGTGCTCCTTTTTCCCTACTTTCCTTTTTCTGTAGTATGGATGTTGAAAGGTGAAGTGAAGTGAGACACACTGGCATGGATGATTTATTGTGTATACTTGTCTCGCGTGTCTTTGTCCCGATCTCACAGATGTCTCGGTGCGCCATGTCCCATGTCCGAGTGGCACCCAATCTGATTTGCAAGACAAGCTAAGAAAATCTACGTCACATCTGCACTGCTCTTCAGAGACTGGCATCTGGTATGGCTTGGGGAGATTTGAATGTCTTTATAAAGGCAGCTCAAGGGCGGGACAAAAAAGGGGACCTGCGACGTGTCATGATGGAAGGGCAAAGCGGTATTTTTTTCGAGTATGTAGCAAACATTTCCAATGAGACTTTTATCAAGGGACCAGCTTGGAATGGTTGAGATTAGATGCACGTATTTGAGCGGTGCGTCGCATACTGGCAGCAACTTACAAGGGGGAACATGTCCAGTTTCGGCTGTATGCAGAAGCCCGCCGAGCTCACCCCTGAAAATTCGATGATACGAGAATTGAAAAGATAATAGGAGCTGCAAGAAATCCCTAAGGTGCTATGCTTTGTGGACATTGTCTACCAAGAGCCGGTGAGGTCGAAGCTAAGCTTAGAGCGATTCCATCATCGTGCAGCCGTTGAAATTAGTGGCGATTTACTAGAGCCGCCACCAGCGGAATCCGCCCCGAAATACGGAGGTGCAGTGCAGCAATGTCTCAGGGAACACCAAAACGGTCCCAACTTTTGTGTAGTTGTAGGCAGTGAACCCTCAATTTCTTTCGTGGGTTCTTTTAGGCACAGATACTGATTATATGCGGTGCTGCCCTTGAATGGCAAAAATAGAGTGTCTGGCCTCGGCGCTTCTAGAACAGCAAAGTTCCTCAGGGTCATTGTGGCTTGGAGTAGAGTTTAGTACCTGAAGGGTCAAAGACCAAAGACTCTAGTCAGGACTCAGGTGTAATATCAGCGAGAAGACGAGGTTTTTTTTTTTTTTTACTTCTTGGCGACCTGGGTGAGGTACCGGTAACCAACCATCTCGGGTGAACAAACCTACCTACTAACCTAAAGCGAAGCTTTACAGGGAGCTGTTTCATTCATCCGTGCCCGTTGATAGTGCCTCCGTAGGTGACCCACAGGAGCTGCTCTGGCCTAGGTACTTTTCATGTATTGGGAAGTTCCCCCTCCAAAGTGACCGGGGCCATCATCGGATCATCACATTGGATCTACCTTACCTCCCCCAGGTCTGCACTGTTGCTGCCATTCTCACGTCACGCCCAGCTGGCTCTTCTCTCGTCTCCTCTCGTCTCCCTTCCCCTCCTCCAACTCTCACCTTCTCTTTTGGCTCCATACAAGAGAATGGGATGCGCAACTTAGGATTCTTGTATTGTTTCAAAATCAGAATACACCACGGATAGACTACCTTGCGTGCCTATTCTGCACTAACGCACAGCATCCTTGCTAGATCCAAGCCAGCTTGTGCTTGCTCTTCCTTCTTGTTGACTTGGACCCCTCGCCTCGACGCGCTTCTTCAAATCTCGGCTTCACGACTTGTTTTCTCAAAGCTTCTATCCATGGGTTGCTGACCGGCCTCTCCAACCTGTTGTAGCTGACCTGGACAATCTGCGCCGAGGTTGGTCTTGCAACTGGTCAAATACTCCTGTTCTACGTCGCAATGGCCGCTCAAGTTGCTGGAGAGCATGTTTATGCTACTGTTCGTCTTTTCCCAAGATCTCTGTGTCTGGCCTTTCGAGATCGTCTTGCTAACAACCAAAAAGCTTCTCCTGAGCGATTCGTATCTTCCTGGTTCGTCAATTGACTTTCGTGCTGCACCAAACCTCGGCTAATTCCTTCCTAGGCGCACTTGTTCTCGCTCACTCTCTTCGCGATGCTGGAGCCCATCGCAAGTTGGCAGTATTGGTCACGCTCGATTCTGTATCTTCTGACTCTATTACGCAGCTGAAGGTAAGCTCTGTAGAGTGCTTTTACACCTTTGGATCCGTCAATGCTAATCCTTTTCTCTAGAGGGTCTACGACTACATATTTCCTGTGCCACGCATTCGCAATGACCATCCAGCCAATCTGTACCTAATGAACCGTGGCGACCTGCATTCGGCCTTTACCAAGATCAATCTTTGGAAACTCACACAGTTCTCCAAGATTGTCTACATTGACGCCGATGTGGTCGCATACCGAGCTCCTGAAGAGCTCTTCGATACGCCCCATCCCTTTGCTGCTGCTCCCGACATCGGCTGGCCAGATCTTTTCAACACAGGTGTCATGGTGTTAGAACCCAATATGGGCGATTACTATGCTATGATTGCTATGGCTGAGAGGGGAATTTCGTTTGACGGCGCTGATCAAGGTCTCATCAACATGCATTTTGGTCAACAGTATCATCGCTTGAGCTTCACTTACAACGTCACCCCATCGGCCCACTACCAATACGTTCCGGCGTATCGACATTTCCAGTCAAGTATCAATATGGTTCATTTCATTGGATCTAATAAGCCGTGGTTCACTGGTCGGGATGCACCTTCCGGCAATGACCCATTTAATGAAATGGTAGGACGATGGTGGGCAGTCTACGATAGGCATTACCGACTTCAGGTAGGTTCAAGTATTTCGTACACAAATACATGTGTATCTGACTTAGCTTTGCAGGAGTCTTCTCCCGATAATGCCTCTTCTACTCCTGAGTATGTCCAGTATTTTACAAAGGGAGAATGGCACCCTCAGCCAGCCAATGCGCAGCCCTCTACTAGTGAACACCACCATGATCGCGACTCGGGTTCCAAAGAAGGTACCCAGCATTCAGCACGCGGTCATGGACATCAAGCTCCTCAGGATGACCAAGGTCCAAGACCTGAGCACCATTCAGGTGAATCGGGACCTCATGGAGAATCGCATCATGTCGAAGAATCTCATGATGGGCCTTCAGAATCTGGTCCGGCTCATCATGATCATCATTTTGCTCCCCTTGGCGACCACATTGCCTCGGCTCCTGGACACCAACAGGAGCACCATCAGCACCATCATCAAGAAGCTCCGCATCACCACCACGAAGAACCAAAGAACGAGCCACCCCCGATTACGATGCATGATTGGGATGCTCAGAGGTAGGTCCATTGTCGTTGAAAAATTGGCTACTTCTTTGAACATGAGATACTGACTTCGCAAGACACCCCCCTCCTGCGGATTCGAAGCCCGAGGCGATGAACTTCCCTTCCACTCATTACGAAATGTCCCGTGATACGACACCATTCGTCCCGCCTGAACGATACCCGAGTCCTCCAAAGAACATGTGGTATGAGGTACCAAAAGAGAAGCCAGCTCCTCGATCAAAGCCAGCTCCAGAAATCTTTCCTTGGGAACGTAACCGACCTCCCCCGACGAGAACGTTCGCTGGAGAGCCCGAACCGCCAGCGCCTGAGCCCGAACCTACACCTGAAGAGTCTGGTTCAAGCTCCATTGCAGAGTTAGCAACGCAGCTTTCAGTGAAAACTGAAGGCCTTACAGAACCCTCGGACGTGACGATATCCGGATCTGGGGAGAAGAATGATTCGACTACATCTACTCCGATAGTCCAGGTTACTCCATCGGATCCTTGGACATCATACACACGCACGAATGCGTGGGATGAAGTGCCTGAGATCGAGCGGTACGTTGATCGTTTGCATGGTGGTCATCGACGTGGTAAGAGTTCGACCTCTTCGTTAGGGCGCGTGAAAGGCCCCTCAACTACTGCCTGGAAGGACGATCGGAGCCATTTCAAGCATCGCGGCCTGAGGCTCACCGATTTCCCCAGCGCTGTAGACCGCCCCAGCTTGCCAGTCACACCGGCTCCGATCCAGCGGCACTCGTTCTGGGTCGGAGACGACGCAGAACACGAGGACGAAGCGGCAAGGAAGCTTCCTGAGGCTGAAGGCGTACCTACGCAGTCTGACTGGGTATGTGTGCACGGGAGACGTTGGAGACCTTCAGACTGCCTATGTGAGGTAACTGACTTGGTGCTACATCACCAGGATCCGCTAGCACAGCTCCAGAAGCTGGCTAAGCAGCAATCGGATGCGTTGCTCAAGAAACTCGGTGGCGATGGGGATGAGAGACGAGAAGGAGGAGCGAGTCGAGAGATTCCAACGCGCCCCTTACCTTTTGGTTCGGGTGATGCAAAGTCGCCTACTTATGTTGCGCAGTCCGCCGCAGGCGTGCTCAGTCCACAGCCGGTAAAAGGCGAAAGGTCGGCAGGCATTTTACGCGACATGAGCAGTGGCCGTCTCGACCCTGGGTCAACCTCTCAATCCTCAACGATTCCCGAGCCAAGCTACACTGGACCTGGCGCTGCCTGGGAGAAGGATGAAGATATACCGCTGCACGAAACGTCGCTGCCGCCCAATGAGGATGAACTGGATGCTCTCAACGCATAGGAGATCATCAGTGCATCAGTTGCCTCAACTGGACGGACAAAGAGATCGGATCTTTTATCACTACCCCCATGACAAACGAGATGGAAGAGTCAAGAAGGAATGATTAATGCGTTGTCGTTTCATGGCTATGAACGGACATGGTAATAGACACAGGTATGATGAAGGGCTCTTGGGTATCTGCGGCATGGACACAGGTTTACTTTTCTTTGTCATTGTTTTTTTTTTTTTTTTGGTTCCCTTGTGCAATATGGTCAACAAGCTTCGAGGATTCCCGTCGATGGCAGAGGAAGAGGAGGGAGGGTGTAGTTTTGTTCGAATATGGACACTATGGCAGCGCCTTTATAGGTGACATCAAAGGGTAGGGGAATTATCCCCCCCGAATCGTCTTTGGATTCACTCTTCTGCTCTTGTCTCCCACACCATTGCATATCTTCTTGCGTTCGTGTTTCGTTATCGCGTGTTTGTGTCACTTGGCTTTCGATTCACTATTGCTCTACACCCATTCATCAGCGTGCCTTGACTGGTATCATTCATCATGGAACGGTGTTCCTGGGTCATGGAAACTTGTTTGGTTGCAGAATGCTTTGAAAAGCTTGCACGTCAAATTTTTAGATGTACAATAATTGTCTCAGCAAATTTATATTCGGGTTGCAATTCTCTTCCGCTTTGTTGAGACTAACGAATAGTACAGAACTCCTGTAAACTCCGTGTCGCTATCATCCGATAAAAACAAATGCAGTCTTGCTCTGTTCCAAGCCAATTGCAAGTGGGCGTCTGGTGATGAATAAACACAAAGCTGATGGGGTGTATGAATAACCATCAAATGTAAACCTAGTCCTCCTTTGCTGTGCCCTTGACGTTCTCTTCGTCCTCCACGTCTTCGACGGTCATGGCTCTTGCCTTGCCCTTATCCCTTGAATCAATCTCAGGTGCTTCATCTTCGTCGCTGTGGGATGGTGGAGTGCCTTGTGGTGTATGTTCAGCTGTTGGGCTCGCCTGGGATGCGGCCCCAACAGGGGCAGTCTGGTTTGTGCTTCCTTCAGCCTGGGGCTCGTTCTGGGTTACAGAGTCGGTATGGTCCAAACGAGATCCGTCACCAAAGAGTTGAGCCGATCCACCCCAATTGGGCATGCGAGGACTGGGCGCAACAACCTGAGGCGGTTCAACGGCGCGTGTGAATTGGGGTGTAAGTTGAGAAGGTCGCTGCTCGGCTGGAGTAGAAGGAGTATTCTCGGCCGTTTGACCGTCATGACTTCTGCTACCAATTGGTGATGGCTGCCTAGCGGTGGTAGTAGATGATGGATGAGCCACATTAATGTTGTCTGCAACTGTCGCGTGAGGGCCAACCTGCGGTGAAGGTTGCGTCGAGACCTGGCCACCATCCAGCCGTTGAAGGGGTAATAAAGACCAGCCAGGTGGGATAACAACTCCTTCTGGAAGCTCGGCACTACCGGCGGGGATAGGTACAGCGTTGAGGGGGGCACCATGGCGAGCCATAAGGGGGCTTGGCTGTCGCGGAGGGATGCTGGGGAATTGAGGGAAACCGGGAGGCATAGTCATCTGGGGGGTCATAGAGAACTGCGGGGGGATGAGAGGTTGAGTGAGAGGTAGAAGAGTAGGTGGTATCGCTTGTGTCTGCATATTTGGCAGTTGTTCTGGGTGTTGCTGTCTCTGTCGGAGACGGTGTAGCTCTGCTTGTAGAAGATGAATGGTCTGTAGCTCTTGATGAGCAAGCTGCAGCGATTGCATCTCACGTTGGATCAACTGGTCTATCTGGCTTATCAAGTTTCCGACGTTCTGTAAGTTATCCCCAGTGGGTAAAGGAATTGCTGGGGCAGTCTGGCCAGCAACAGTAGGGGTGCCAGCGCCTGGTGTCGGAGGTGCCAGCCCTTGATTGGGAGCAGCCTGTGGCATACCAAATTGCTGTGCAAGCTCTCTAACTTGCTGTCCGTTGGCGCCAAATCCGACTCGAAGGGGCCCGATATTAAAAATACGTGGCCCAGCTGGTCGTTGTTCAGGTTGACCCCCTCCGTCCTGTTGCCCCTGGACGGGAACATCTCCAGGGTTTGCTTGTGGTTGCTGATCCACAGGACGCCTGCCTCCAATCTCTATCCGCAGACCGGCAGCCCGATTTTGACCAGCACGAGCGTTGTCGCCAAGTGTAACAGGGCTTCGGCAAGTAGGGCAAACCTGCTGTCGTTCAAGCCAGCTCTTGAGGCAGCCGAGATGCAAAATATGCCCACAGGGAAGTTTCTTGGGACGAATCCGGTCCATTGCGCCCGGGTTGTTTTCCGGGTCCCATGGTCGCATCTCTTCACGACAGATAATGCAGGTATCCTCACGTGTGAGCTCTTCCTGGGTCGCATCAGGATAACGATTCATCTCCTGGATAGCTTTCCGGTATCGCAATAGAGCGCCTAGTCGCTTAATAAAATCTCGTGCTGTCATAAAAAGATCTCTCATGATATGAATCGGCAGGCCGTAAAAAGCCAGAAGCATAAAGAAGAACACGATATAAATACCGAGTTTAACAAGGTCTGACAATGTCAGCGGTTTCGCCTCTCCCAATCGTGCAGCGCGTAACGTACCTGTAACGAGATCAAGCCAGAGGACAAACTCTCCCTTGGCAGACCAACCTGGTACTTCGATGTCCATCTCATCAATGTCATCCTCATTTGGCAGAGGCTCGTCAGAAACTTCTTCGCCAGCAGCGGCAGCAATTTCGCGTCGTCTAATGACAGCCTCCCGCTCTTGTCTGACCTCTTGTCTCCTTTCGGCCAGTCGCTTACGCTTCTGCGCTTCCTGGATATTCTGCTCCGTCAACGACAGCGCATACCGCGCTGCCGTCCGCCATGAACTAGTGGCCAGTACTGCAAACTCAAAGAGGAACATAACCATCATATTGGGTCGTGCTTGTTGAATAACGGTATTGATCGTGTATCGGAGGATGTAAATATCGTAGATGAAGCTTAGTGTGAGCGACACGCTGAGTCGCAAATGGAACAAGCGGGGGTTCGCAGGCGGTTGTTGCTCGAGGACTTCAACTCGTCCGTCACCGATCCATCCCCAAACCTTGCCCGTCACTAAAGCGGCGAACATGACAAGGAACCAAGCCCCAATCTCTTCGCGAAAGATGGTCATTGCCAGACATGTTTCTGTGATCGCAAACCAGGCACGCTCGGTGAGTTGCTCGACTTCGACGGCGCGAAGAGGGCCAAAGAACAATCGTGTAAGACCGTAAACGAAGCTACTATAGACAAGTAGTGAAAAGTTGACCAAGACCTGAATATGATGAGTTCAACATCCAAGTTGGAGGAGGCTCTGGTGTGCGGGATCGCGCGGGATTACATACCAACAAACAAAAGTTGCTCTGAGCGAGATATACCATTGCCGAGTAGAAGTTGGCCCGCTGGTAGAAGGCTGAGAGCACAACGGTGCCCGCGAGGGCCGTCGAGGCCTATGAAGCAAAACGTCAGCATTGGTCCAGAGTGATCAGCCATAGCTCCATAAAGCTTCCCCAAGCTGGAGCTCCCACCAAAGCAATACTTACCCCAGCATACCAGCCAAGTCGCATCTTGGGCATGGGAGTTTTGATGTTGAGCAATATTACTTGTTAAATATGACAAGAGAAACAAATCAATCCTGCATGCTCATGGTGGTCGAAATTGTAGTACTTTTGGTGGATGTGTTGTAATTACTATATCACCAAAGAATCACCGTTTGATGCCACGTTAAGCAGAGCAACACACACGACCGATGACGCAGGGGCCGACCGTTGCACGTGATACTGCTCTGACGTGAGGAGAGAATTGTGCCGTAGTGCCGATATTTCCCCAATGAGCCACCAAGCTGGCCAAAATGAGCTACCCTAAAGTTAGATACTGGATCAGCTTAGTGAGAATGAAAGAATATAAATATCGCGATGCTCAATCGAGCGCCGAGAGATGCTTCACTTGATGCGACTGTAGTTTACCACAAGCTTTTAATGAACTTGAGTAGCTCGTTCTTGGAGCTATGGCAGCAGTGACACCTATTCTTACGCCGGCATTCCTTGCGACGATACGCAAACAGCCGAATCTACCACGAAATACATGGTACTTTATCACAGCCACGACCTTGTCAGCACTCAACAGACCAGACGAGATGCCAAAAGTCTTAAAAAATGCCCTGGGCACATTTCCGGATAGATATGGAGAGGGCGGACTGGGTCGGGACGAGCAATTGCACATCGTCAGACGACTGAGAGAAGCTCTTGTGAAAGCTTCTGCCGTCTCGGGCATGCCCAAGGTGCGCAATCTTCAGGAGATCAGGGTTGACAACTTGAAACTAACAAGTCTGATAGTCAATTAACTCTCTGTTTTCCTTGAAGTCCGCAACACCGGAAGACCTCCTCGATGAACCAGGGACAAGTGCAGCATCCTCTAGACACAAGGATATACACGACACTCCACCAACTCAGGTATTCGAGCGAGGACAAATATTCTTCGAAGCCATATATGGCAAGATTTCCAGGCGCGTAATGGGTCAAATGGATCGATCAGGTGCACCAGACCTGGGCTTGCTGGCGAGGTTGACCTACGGATATGTTCTCAGCAACACAGATGTGCTTACACCGGCTGAAACCTCATTCGTACTCATCGCCAGTCTCATTCCACAGGATGTAAGTAACTTTTTTTTTTTCTTCTTTTTTTCGCAGCCACTGGACCGCACCCAGATTATGCATAATGCTGATACCAAACTTTAAGGTGAATCCTCAACTAAAGGGGCATTTGCGGGGTGCACTCAATGGAGGAGCCAGTGTAGATGAGGTGAGAGCTGTGAGAGCTGTAGTGATCAAAATATGCGAGGCGTATGGAATGACGAAGCTTGAAGAGAATGCAATAGGGGGTTGGGGTTGGAGGAGTGAAGTTGCGAATGTATAAATGGTTATGGTATTACTACTTAGAACACCCAAACCTACCCTAAACTTCCTCACCAGAACCATTAAAACTCGACATATAGGTAGGTTACGGAGTACGAGTATTAGTACTGTTCTTTGAACTAGGCACGCTAGATATTTCAACACTGTTGCTCCCGAATACTACATTTCTGGTAAATACAGCTATCTATCGGTCATATATTATCAGATTGATGAAGGTCTTCAATACCAGATGAACCAATACTCGACTCAACACCTCAGAGTGGTGGGCAGAGCCTCAACCTCCACCATCTTCCGAAAACGGTCGTTTACACTTTACACGACTTGAAATAATAGGCAGCAGAAGCTGCGGAGTTTTTAAGTCCAAACGGCGCCTAGTCTCTACTTTCGTCTGCCTCGTCCAGCGGCTGGCCCCTCGTCTCGCGAAGAGAGACGAGGTTGAAAGACGGAAGGTATTCCGCGTTTAGGCGAGTCCGCCCAAAGCCAGGTCCCAAGTCCGCTGTCACGCGCCAAAGCAAGGGTCGCAACCCGCCCCTAAAGACTGGCTTCTGCTCGCAAGCCAGGGCCTACAGTACTGTACTAGGACAGGGGGTTGTAAGTTGTAGTGCGGAGGGGTACAGATATGTCGCGGGCAAAGTCTACCAATGTACGGGTACAGATAGTTGAGCGGCATTGACTTTGAAGCAATCGAGGCCACCCAAGACCTAATTTGGGCACGCCACAGTTTACTGATATGCTACTGCTCAATGATGGTTCGTCACAAGATACCAAACAAACTAAAACCAAAGGTCCAAAGGAGCTTCCCGTGGCTAAAAGGTAAATCACCAGAAACCGTTCCCCCGGCTTGGGCATCTGAGACATGGTTGAGTCTGGACTTGGACTTGTCAACAGCGTCTAGTGAATATTATATTTTATAGTACTGTACATAGTCGTTACCCGCCACGTCAGAGTGATATGAATGGCTAAGATAAGGTGATTTCTGAGGTGAATCAGACTTCAATAACCCCCCTCGGCAAGACCCTAGACGCTATGCGAACTCGCCATGCATGCTATGTTAGTTAACTTGGTAGTACTCACGATGGATACTCGTATCACTGATACAAGCGAGAATTCCTAGCCAGACCCTCCATAGCCTATGTCGACCTGGTGCGGAAATCTGCTGATGATTAAGTGTAGTAAAATAAAATATTATCTAGCAGGGCAAATAACCGGAACTGAACCGTTCCCCATTTTCTCAATACAACGTCCCGAAGGAGCTTTCCCCATGCCTATCAGATCAGAACAAGGCTCCCTTGCGTCATATCGAATCTGTGTTTGTATACTCCGTGGATAGGCAGACTTGTCTTCTGGCGAGAAAGCCTCGCCGTGGGGCTCACATTGACCCTATTGCTACTCGTTAGATTGTTGACAATGGCAATGACAACTATCAATCAGTCAGTCAGTCAGTGTAACTGTAATCGCTGGTTGATTTTGGGCCATTTACACGCCGGGATCGCTCTAGATCCAGCGTCCACACCCTCCTTTGAGAAGACGACGACTGCCTTGGGGTAGCACAAGGCGAATCTGGTGATCTGGCAAGCAAAAAAGGCAACCGGAACACCCACGAGTCTGGGAGCAAGGCATGCGATTCGACCGGGGAGAATATGAGGGGTAGCATTGCAGGAAGGGCTAGGATAAACTTGTATGGTATGGAGTACACCGAGCCAAACATAGAATTAGAATGTCGACCTGCAGCAATAATCTCGGATGCATGACAGTCCGAGGTAGTCACACGCATACATATTGGTTTGTCCAGTCATGACACGCTCCAGGATCAGCGTAACATCATGATTGAATTCTATCGGACTGTACATTGTCGATGTATCCGTTGATGGAGACGCTGATATCCCCTCCGAAAAGCGTCGGCGTCGGGATTCGACAAGACAAGACACGACAGGCCCAGGACCAGGCCCAGGGCAGAGCAGGGTTTGACGAGCCTCTTTGTTTATTTCCCCCTCTCCTTCTCCCCTGTCAGTTTCAATCACGACTCCCACACGTGGCCGAGATGTTCAAGGGGCGAGAGCGAGGGTGAAGGTACCTCAAGCCTTATCCTGTCCAATCTGACAGGGGGCGGCTCAGAAGCGGCAGGGCGCGCATCAATCCATAGTGTCGGGTCACTTATTCAACTAGGTTCACAGTTACTTTTACATTCTATCTGCCTACCAATGTGACGATGTGAAACTACAAACATATTGGCTTTATAAATCAGCATGCCTGTTGAACTTTCCAGTCTGCGAACCTAGTCAATGCTCACAAACCGCAGGGAACTTCCCAGCATCAAGATTTTCATGTTCCCGCGCTACCAACCTTACATACACCACTGGGAATCTGCACTCATCAAAATAGTTTGCGCATCGCATTGAGATTGAGTTCTCAGTATACAGCCACTGCCCCGCGCACTGGGTCCAGCGCCTTAACAGCCTGTGCTATACACTGGGATCAAAGATGCAAGTCTCATGGTGTCTATAAGATGTGCGTGATATTAATAGCGCTTTGACGACAACTCAACTTGAATCAAGGCCTTGGCTCAACACGTAGACTGCTGAATTAATATCAAATGTTGCGCAACAGTAATGAGGAGTTCATGGCCTCACATAGTAACTTTTTCTATCTAACCAGGTAGCTGGGTCACTTGACTCACCAGTTGCCGTCAAGAGCTTGATTAGCTTCAATAACTCAGTCCGACAGTCTGGATGTGGCTGAATGGCGTCCGGCCGCTGGCACTAAGTGCCGTCCTTGAGTCTGGAGTGCGAACAATGATGAGGGAAGAGTGACATCGACATCCACCTGCATTAATTCAATATTCCGATGATATTAACACCACCATGGGGAAGCAGTGTCTTTATTGAATCTGGACTATGGCTTGGGTTCAGGACTTGGCGATAACGGCGGCTCAGCGTGAATAACTATCAATATACTTACATACATGTCAGTAACTGCCGTTGTTCCTTCCTCTTTCTCCTTGTTCTAGGCCACGATCGCGTTATTTACCGGTCGTTAGTATTGCTTTAGTCGTTCTGTTAGGCTGGTGGCGCTCGCGTAAGGCTACCACGGTTGGAAGTTAGGGATCAAACTGCCACCGCGTCCTCGCTTTTACAAGGCTGTCCCTTGGAGCGAACGTTGCCCAGACCACTGCTAGTCTACTGGCGAGGAACAAGAAGCTCAAGCGCTTCAAGCTCGACCAGTGTCTCTGAGTGTTTCAACGCGACGGCTACTAGACCTCCACACAGACCATGCAGAACGGTGGAGGTTGTTTGCGTTGTCATTGTCTTGAAGGACGCTCGTCCGCGCCGAGAATGGTTTCCCTGCTGAATGGTGGTGGGGGCTCCCATCGCCTATACCTCCCTCAATGGGGAACATTTTGTTTGGGAGATGAGGTGTAGGACAACATTGGAGCGCCAGGAGACAATGACAGCCTAGTAGCTTCAATGACCATGGATGTATTGCGGTGGCACATCCCGTTGCTCTTGAAGATCGATTACGTGATACTGGTAAGCCCAAAATGCCTTTCCATGATATGATATGGTTCGACGGTGAATGTGGAGATGTATGTGATACCGTGGAGAGTGGCCCATCAAACGCTAGGTAGATCCAGTATAACACGGTGATTGTGGGTGATCGACAAAGCCTGTCCTTGATTTCTGGCGTTTAGCCTGCGACGGCACAATAGCAGCCTTGTTGACCCAAAAGCTATGGCTATCTTTTTCAGTTTGACAGCTCTCGGACAGTTTGGTGTCCCCGAGAACAAGCATTGATCAGCGTCAATACCTCGGCAAGATCCTATCGCCCAGACGTTTGTGCAACATTGTTTTCCCTTGTGTATAACAGGTACGAGACCAAATACAGTACACCGTAAATCTGGGATTATTGTGTAACAGGCTCCTGAAAGATAGATTAGACAAGGGAACCAGGATTGAGGTGATGCCAAGACTCAATTCTTCAAACGCGAGCAATACGACAGATCGATGATGAGGCAGATGGTATGAGATTACCAAGGGTAGGCTGGCGGGGAAAGGATCAACAATGCGTTCGAACTGGGTCACTCGTGTAGACACATGTTGAATATCTTTCAAGGTTCATTTACAAGCTCTGTAACGGCATAGGGGGATTTCCGGTTAAAACTCCCGAAATGCCAAACAAGCCATGGCCAAAGATCTTTGAGATTAACAGCGTCAATGTTCCGAAGGATGATGAACATGAGAGTGTTGGTGTGGGGGCCAGACTTTAGACCAGGATTATGTTTGGTGGGTGATGCAAGCAATCAGGTGCAGAGAGACTTGGCCCTCAATTCCGAATGGAGGACCCCATGATGAACCCAGTCCCCAAAAGAGGACACAGCGGAGCGTAGGCCACGGAAATGGCGGCGGCGGGACAGTCAGAGTCAGATTTGGTGGTTTATTCGCATCGGTGAGGCCGAGAGAGCTTGGCAACTTTATCGACGTACCGGGTTTATGCCAACCAATCAGAGACTCTCAAAGAGACAGGGCCAACCGTCAAAAACTCTGAGCGTCAGAGACAAATTGCTTGGGGCGGCCGACCGCTGGAATGTGAGTGGGTGCCCATGCAGACATGAGGGCGGGTGCCGAGGCCTTTGACCCGTAGTGTATCCGTATATCCATTTTGTATCAACATGTTTTGCTTTTTTCTTGACATCGCAAGCTCTCCTTTGCGTTTTGTTCTGGTCCTCTGACAATGCTTCTGACACATGGGGGAAGAAAGCCCGTTTCTGTTGCAGCTGAGGAATGCGGACTGACTGTGTAGAGGAGAGAGTCCGAGAGGCACGGTATGTCCGATCCTGATTGTCAGCATAAGTCGAGGATCATCAACGACGAATTATGATTGATGAACGAATAACTCCTAACCCATCATCAGCATTAAGGTGGGTAAATAGCAGCGCTGTCATTGGATTCTAGCCTTCGCCATAGTACCGGTGATGACGGTGATGCGACAATGTCCAATGTCTACATAGTATAGTTTCGAGAGACACGACAGAGCCATTCAGAGATAAAAGGCTGCAGATGCACTCGCGCTCGTTACCAATCTAGGCACCTATAAGAGGGTGGTATCTGGGATGGCACTGAATCTAATGGTAGGCCAGGCATAACGGAGAGACGCTTGGCCTGACCGTCGGTCTGAGTCTTGAGGCTACAGGGGCCCAGAGTGAACTGAAGGTTGGAGCCCTGCCCTGCAAGTCTAAGGAGAGTTGAGCTCCATCTCTGACGCAGATCACATCGGGTACGTACTGGACACTTTGGGTGCCTGTGCTCAGCCCTACGCGCCAGCCTGGTCCTAGAGATCGAAGGGGGGTCGGCTTTTAGTGCTACGACCTTTTATTATTAGCGTCATCAATCATCAGCCACACCCTCCTGTAAGGTTGCTGGCGGGGCTTCCCGTCATTGAGGAACACACCCCACTAGGAATGGATAGGTGTTGTTCCCGCCATCCAATGGATCTGGATATGGTTGTGAAGCCAGAGCAACACTATCATGACCATGTGAAGGCTGTGTTTCTGCGTCGCATGTCTTGTTGCAGTTTCAGTCCTTTGAATCTGAGTGCCATTGTTGCTTCACAACGAAAAACGCATTGGGAATGGCTGGGTTCCCAGCAGGTCCAGTTGGTCCTAACGACCTGGCGCAGCGGTGTCCTTGCCATTCGGCACAGAAAGATATAGCCGCGACGGACTGGCCCAAATGCTTGGCTTCGACCTGCTGGTCTAAGCAAGCAACAGCGTTCTCCTTTCTCAACTGCCGGCATTTAAAATGGCGCCACTCGTGCCGTTCAGAACGGAAGCTGTGGTCTCAGGCGGCCTAGAACCTCAGGTATTGACTGATTGATGACCTCGCCACGAAACGGAGGTGGTATTGCTAGGGTGAAGCATCAAGACAATAAGATGTGGCTAACCCTCCAAAATGTATGGTCAACGCCAAGGCGGACCTCTGCTGTCTGTGATGAGTGTTGCCCGGTCTTCCCCACCTGCAACACAAGCCTTCAAACCCTTCAAGCAGGGGCTAGGAGGTGTGAGTCGCCCTGACTGAACGGGAATAGCCGCTGTAGGGGGCCTTGGGATTGGCTGTTCAGAAAGCGAATGTCGGCTACGTAAGCAAATGAAGACTGCGGAAAGCCGCTCACAGCGGAATTCGCGCCTATCTAACGATGAGAGTGGCTGTAGTTTGTTTAACCCATGAAACACCTGCAATCAACGGGCACGACTCGGACTACAGTAGCCACGCGGCTAGTCTGTGATATCAATCCGTGCAGCAATGGAGCGGCCGCCCGATGCATGGTCGTCAGACGGGAGAGAAGATTAGATTCAGGGTCCTCGTCCGCAAACAGAACAAAGTCGAAACGGTTAATTTGTGGCTGGCTGTGACCAACTGTCAAATAGCCACAGAGAGGAGGTTGTCATGGATTTGATATCTTTGCCGTCTTACTCCTGTACTGTACAACTCATGCAGCCTCCGATGGATGGTTACTCTCGTATATCACTCCCGCCGTCAGCGACGCGCTGTGTACTGGAGGCGGTCTGTCCACAAGATGTCGAGGATGACAGGCTTGGCTTCGGTCATCAAGAGAGAAGAAGGTACGGTTAGCAACATTGTTATGTCAGGGCAGAGACTCGATAGGGCTGAGTATTCGATACCCCAGTGCCACGTCGTGATGGCTGTGTGCATTTGCATTCAATCCATTTAATGTACGGTGCGGGGCAGTACAAGGGTCCGTGCACATACATAAAGCTGTGCTATGCATGACTGATACTGTAAACGTCCAATGGGTAGACATCGTCATTGGTTCGGTTTCTGCAGTGGTGAAGGCTCCCCCGGCAGGGTCTCATTCGGGAACCCCTCGCCTGCATGATGCTTGGAGTGCCAGATTGCTGGAACAAAGCTATCGAGGTAATTCGGCCGTGACCGATGCAGGCTGACCCCAAGGATGATTACTCAGTCAGCCACTGAACCGGCCGGTGGGAATCGATTCATCTATCTCCAAGAGATCGGAGAAGGGAGCTCATCGAAATGCTTCACAACAAACAAAGCAAAAACTGATACGTGGAAAGCACTAATACGAAGATGCACAATGACATTGGCATTGCTTGTGGAGGGGGCAGGACAGGGCCAGTCTGGAATGCGATAAGGGGGACCCGCTGCATCGGATTTCCATGCTTTCTTTTCGTGATCCACTTCTGAACCCCTGTCGATATTTCCCAACATCTTCCCCTTCTCCAGTACGTACCTGTCAACGAGACATGGGACATGTCAATTATGATGATCCCTTCTTTGAATGCTGCCCAATACTGGGTTATGTTTCTTTTTCAAAGATCTAGCGGTGAACAAGAGTTCTTTTTTTTTTTTTTTTTTTGCTTATTTGTCTTGTCAATATTATCTCTGTTATACATCTATAGTCGTTCCAGGATACTGGATCAAACCGAGCCACGCAAGGGTTGACGACGAGCTAGTGTCAGAATTACACGGAAAGGATGACAATGAAGGTGTGCGTGTTACTCTGCAGCGTAGGTAGGTAGTTATTATCATCAATTGTTCGTAGTCCACAATTAAATTCTTCCATTGATATTTTCGTAGATGGTGCCTACGTAGTAGATCTGGCATACCGGCATGGTATAATCCCTTTCTCAAACTCCGCATTCAGGCAGAACTCGCGGGATCGGGATCGCAGCTGTTTTGCAGGCTAGTGATGTATCCTGGAGAAAGATTTGCATAGTTAAGTAGGTCAAATGTTCATCCATATGTCGTGCCCAACGTCTCGTGTATCTCAGTTTTGAGTAGGCCCTAGTCATGACGTTGTCGAGCATTAGACCACTAGGCAATGATGCTCACCGAAGCTTGGTCGGAATCGATGCATGGTAACGTGGTTATCCAGCAATGAGAACCCTCTTGTGTCAATAAATCGCAGCGTACCTAGTTACCAAGACCTTTGCTGCCTTGAGAATATGCCTCGCCTAAACTTAAAAGAGGTCCACATATGCAAGTTCATCATCGGAACAAGAAAGCCTATGTCTTTACTAAAGCATATGATCATTGTTCTTTGACATATATAGCACAGCACACCCTGAACTTGTTCATGATGCATTTTAATCGCGTTAAAATCTGCAGTAACGGATGCGTTGCACAGCCATCCCGCTTCTTTTTTTAACCCCCCACCACCCACCACGACTTGACAAGCTCTTGTCAGAGGGCTATTGATATACAACATCCAATAAGACGTGCATATCCGTCGATGATGGCTTAGCAGCCCTTTTAGCACTAAACTGACTTGAACCATCACTACCGCCGCCAAACGCAGGAACTCTGCACAACATGCGGTGGGAGGGACCTCGGAGGAAACAAAGCTTGAGAATCAACCTTCTGGAGGCGTCCTTTACCGTTTCACGTCGCCCGGACATGGCGTTCGGATGAAGGGGAGAACTCAGACCTTAAACGGTTGAAGCCCCGGCGCCACGAGAGATCACATTCTTGTCTGAATCATAGAGTTTGCGTGCAAGCATGGCCGTCTGAGAAATAAAATATCCACAATTTTATGACACACGATTCCTGCTATCGGTAAGGTTATTTGAGACGAGGTCAGGCTTGCTAAGCCCTACGAATGATGGGTGCCGCCTCAGGAATTCACTAGCTTCAGTGTCGAATGCATATGACACCAAAACACAGCCATTGTCCATTATCGCAAACACCTTTTTCGTACTTGACTCATATACGAGTATGAGAACGCCATCTGGCTTAGCCAGCAACCACGTTACATTAAGGTACTAAAATAATAATATGAGGCAGTATTGCCAGACAGACCAGAGATGACATGGCGCACAGGAAATGCAAGTCTAATTAATAATATGCTTAGGTATTTCCTTTAATCATTTCCCTCGTGGAGGCTTGACTCTGCGACTCCACCTAGAACAATTGATCGAATGAGAAGTTTGCCTACTAAGAATTTAGATTCCGCCATAATTTCCTATGGTTTTGTCTGTGTCCAGTCAACTCCATGTAAACATTCCGATGCCTGCCTGTCTCATTGCGCGCCATGTTGAGTCGACGCCATGTGGAGTTGACATTCATTGCCAACTTAGTGCTAAGAGTGTTGGCGGCAGACGGTTTTGTTCCGCAAGGCTTCTGGTGTCGTTTAGAATGGCGAAATGGGAATGCCTGCGGATTATGGAGACGATTAATTGCTTAGGCTTAGGATGAAACCTGCTAGTAACAGTTTGTCATAACGGAGATCTGGGAACCGCGCGACTAGGCGAGGGTCGTTGACATGCATTCTTGAACGGGCAATTATTGACATCAGTGATCTTCGGGACCAGCAAAGACGTCCAGACACGAGTGACCATATTGGGAATAGCCAAGCAAGATATGCTTACAGCAATGCTTGGACCACCATGAGATGCGATGCTTGGGGCGCCTTCCCCCGGGAGATGCAACTTGCGATGGAGCCAACCGCAAGGGCGCAGCGACCAGGCCGGGAAACGTTTTGAGGCAGAGGCAGGGGAAAAGGGAGGGATCAGGGGAGAAAACGTCCCAGCGTCCCAGATTTGGGAAGACGGGCGAGGCCGGACTGCGCCCCAAGACCTCGGGGCCGATTGAGACATCTGACAACCGAAACATATGATTGGTCCCAGTAGCTCATATTGCACAGCAGCAGCATAATTCTGTCTTGAGGCACAGCCCAGTGTTTGTTCATAGGTAGGGCAGCGGGCAGCACTATCTGATGCATCAAGGGGTTGCATTTGGGTTGTGCATTGGTTTATCGATAAAAATATCTGCTATTTACACCAGCGCCATTTGGGCAAAGCCTCATTTCAACCACCACATTTTAAGAAACGCTTCAATGTCTCGCGGCCCCAGATATTTGCAGACGCGGGCGGGTAGTGCTGCTGAACTTACCCTGAAGGTGATTAGAATGCTGCATGTGTAAGTTCATCGAGGCGACTGAGGAATGCTGCGCATGTGATATGAAGTCTACCTATACCTATAGTTTGAAAGGGCTTAAAGCTTACGGGCATAATAACCAATGGCCGTCATACCTACCCAATTGCCGATATGCCGCGATTTTAATTGATACAGTCGCGACCAAGAGAGAAGCAAAAAGCAATTCACTAGGTACCTACATATGCAGGATCGCCAGCTTAGGGATATCCTGCGAAGAGGTTTAACATTGCAAAGGATTGATAACACATAAAACAATTAAACCGAAATCCTGGAACCTTACCATCACCAACAGGCTGGTCCTTGTCAGATCAAGCTCATCGACAATCAGCGGGAAGTAATTGGATGCAACATGATGAGAGAGAGGGGGGGAATGATGATAGGGATATGATGGAGAGGAGGGATGAGGGGTTCAGTGCTTGGAGCGGATCACCGCGCGAACGACGGAAGATTGACGATGGTTGCCGTTGCCGCACGTAGTCTGAGCTTATGCACTCTGGTTCTGCCTTGTGCTGCATCTAGCATTGAGTTTAGACTTCCGCAACTCTCAATAGCTCCCTTTGGATTTAAACTACTGTACTGTACCAGCACAATTGGCTTACAGCACCACGAATAGCAACCCGGTGACATCCAATTCACCCAAAAAAAGCTATGAGAAAAAGGTATGGTACGGTACGGTGCAATACTGGTCAACCGATAAATGGATACAGAGAGGTGGTGACGTGGGACAGCCTTGGAAGACCCCTGACGATGTGAACGACGATTACTATTATGGAGTCATCAACTGCGGACGGCGGAGTGTCCCTTAGAGCACTTAGAGCATGCCCATGCGCTAGCGTATAGTACGTACTTGAAGATACCCATCGTGGGTACCGAGACTTTGATCAGAACCCCCTGCTTCAGAAATTCCTCTCACAACCCTTGGAATCGCCCCGCCAAGCTGCCAAATTTTGACCCTGTACACATAGGAGGCCTGCTCATTTGTACCGATACTCGCAACGCAAGCCTCTCTCATTGATGTCGCCGTAGATCAATTTGTTTCTCACCCACACGCCTCGGTCGGGTCTTTGGTGCACCCCGTGTTTCCTAACCAAAACGGTACTCTGCTCTGTAACCTCCGCCTTTTCGAGATGAGGGACAAAGCCGCAACTTCAGATATTGACTGACATTCAGAGCGGTGATACATGGCGGGCCATTTCCTTCAAGGAGTGATTCCTCTCCGTGAGGGCGGGAGGCGATACGCCTCAATCATTGTCTCTGTCCCCCCTCAATGGTAATGATCCTCCCGAAATCTACGGCTGCCAAGGGCCCCCAAACATGGATGCAGACTGTTTTTGAATCCTGAGACTGGAACACCCAGTACTGTATTCTACAGCAACAACCGTACTTTGCGGCACCGTTTTTATTGAGTAACTGAATGAATCCAATGTGCCGTCCTTCTCTCCCTGATCCCTACATTATGAGGCAGGCAGGCGCTATTTGGCGCTGCATGGCGCTGGGCCGCCGGCGTGCCTCTGTCTCCAGGTAGTCTCGACTTGTTTTTTCCTCTACCTTTGTTTTAGACCATTCCCCACGGCTGTGCTGTGTGCACCGCAGTCAGTCAACACACACCCTCCTCGTCTTTTTTTGGCCTGGTCAACTGGGCTTGGGTTTGTGCTGGCTGGCTGGTGATGGGGTGGTGGGTTCACCCTCCCCCCCTGGCCTACTGGTCCCCTCCCCTGGACTGGCTTCAATTGCTAGGCCCTAGAGGCTTGATAGAGCTAGGCCCTGCCCTACCAAACCAATGTACCGGCCGATGTATCGTACCCAGCAGCCTTCTCTCGAGGTGTCAGTCAACTGGAGAGAGCCGATCCATCGCGGACGGGGTCCGAATGCAGGTGTAGTGG